>JAPYYT010002306.1:0-32655 GCA_030522565.1 Ceratosolen corneri | reverse complement strand
CGCCCCCCCTCTCTCTCTCTCTCTCTCTCTCTCTCTCTCTCTCTCTCTCTCTCTCTCTCTCTCTCTCTCTCTCTCTCTCTCAATCTTAATCTTAATCTCAATCACGATCTCTCTCAATCCATCTCACTCCCACTTGTTCGAATCGTGCATCAGTGAGTATCAGTCGAGTGCCTCTTTGAATTCCTCGATCGCGTAAAGGAATATGCGCACGTAAACGGGCAGGAGGAAAAAGTATTGAGTTACCGGCGCGGGTTGTAAGTGCGAGGAAAAAAGAACCCACCGCCGGCAGTTACGAAGTCGTATAAAATGTGTAAGACGTGCGCGAGCGTACTCACCTTTTTGTGTGCATCCTTTTCTCTGTTTTTTAGTGGAATTAATCGGCACTTGAAATTCCACGATCGGAATCGCGTATCGCTCGAATCCGGCGGATAATGCTTTTAATGCAACGAGCTCGTATTTTGTTACTCCTTCGGATTTGTGCTGCTGCTGCTGCCGCCGCCGCCGCTGCCGCTGCTGCAGTTGTATCTGAAAAATGATTGCATTGTTTTCAATCAATTATTGCCATGCTTTATAGAGGATGCTTTTAATTACGTAATTAACGGAAATAGTAGCAGCATTTTATTTTAATTACAAGTCTTTTCTTTTACGAAATAAGTACGTTTGCCGGATGTAATTACATTCTACAATTGTGCGATACCATACCGCGCTGTAAGCCGTATTTTATATTCTGATGACGTGCTTCAATAATTTTTAAATGCAAATGGTTTGAAAATGGGTTTCTTTTTTTAATAAGAAGAATCTCGTTTTTAAAGACAGGAGTCATTATTTTACTAAATACTTTTAAGAAGAATCACTCAATAACTAATTCAGAACTTATATAATGAATATAACTGAGTATAATCAATCAATTAATTTATTATTAAGAAAATTTTTACGATTTTTATCATCTTTTGAAACAATTTTTTGGAAATTCTAGACTTAAAATTTTAGATAAAATATACATAATGTTATTGGTTATACACTTAACGTATATTGATAAATATTATAAAATTATTAATTGCATAAATAACTGATGAATATGGTTAATAATTTATTTATGTTAAAGGTCATATTGATAATGGGGATAATATAATATTACATGGTTGCAGGATGTCCCTTACGTTTTATAATTTACCTAATAATAATTTACCTTACGTTTAATGATTAAAACTACTAATAAATATCTATAAGATGAAATAATGAAATCATATATTATATATTATATATATATTATATATTATATATATTATATATTATATATATTATATATTATATATATTATATATATTATATATTATATATTATAAATGATATATTGTATATTATATATCATATATTCAAAATTCATTATGAAAATATAAATGTTGAACTGACAAAATTTTATCAATTTAGTATATATGTGGAATAAAATCTTCCAACTAATATTTAATCAAAAAAATCTTTAATCAGATAATAAATACAATATATATATATATATATATATATATATATATATATACTTCTTGATTTAATTACGACAAATGATTTTGTTTATATTTTCATTTAATTTTATTATTTTATTTTTATTCTTTTTTACTGCCGTTATAACAACTAACTTGGTTATATGAAGTACTTCTATAAAAATACCATTATAAAAGAAATATATTATGATCGATGGATATTAAAAAGCGATGTAAAAAGTAAACGGATAAAATAAATTCTAATAGAAAAATATATAAAAATGTTTACGATGAAATTTCTATTTATTTGTGTGCGTGCGTGAATACGTGCGTATATATATATATATGTGTGTTTCACGTGTGTGTTTCTGTGTATGTTTAAAAAACATAGGCAAGATATGAAATAAATAATCATTTATTATTAATTAATAAACATTTTTATAATTAAAGTTAATAGCATAAACATAATGCAAGTACTAACTTTTTTTGAAAGATAAACTAACTCATATTTAATTTAACTTATAACATTTTAAATTATGTATAATATAATAAATTAAAAGCGATTATTTAAAATTCAGTATTTGTACTGCATAAATAATACTCATTTAAAAATATTGACAAAAATTATTACTAAAATTTTCATTTGTGGTTTGTTAATAAATATAATTTCTTAAAATGAATAATGCATTAATGTTAATTTAAATACTAGTTCTCGTTTTGCTGTTGATGTCAAATTTGTAATAGGTAAGAGTATTATTACTTATAACATAAGCACGCATATATTTATTTATATAAAATTGAATTATACTATTGTATGTATATGATTATTTTAGTAACTAATATTTTTAAGTTCACTATCTAAATTTTGTATACGTCAATATGAAATATATATATAGTATATATATATATATATATATATATATATATATAGCTACATTTAATATGGATGCTAATTTTTCACAAAAAATAATGAATTTATTATTTTTGTATTAAATGCATTAGTTTATTATTAGTATTAAATTCATATATTTAGTATCATATGTATATGCTATATGTTTATCTATAAACTAATTATATATTAATAAACGAAGTAAATCATTTCTATTATTGTTACATTTATTAAATAAATAAATATAATGCTTCTAACGTAATTATATTACGTTTGCATAGCATACTATATAAACATACTTAGAAATAAATTTACTTAAATTACATTTTTCAATAATATTACATAATTGTCTTACGTACATTGAATAGCAATTATACATTTAAATATTTGATGTATGTTGAAAAATAAATTCAAAAACACTTGATAAAAATACTAAAATCTCATAAGATATTAATACTATAATTATTTTAATTAAAATAACTTAACGGGTAATTCTGTGAAAAATGTAATAATTCCAATTTTATGTTATTTATTAATTTAATTTGTGGTAAATTTATTTATAAATATACATATTAAAATTTAGTTAATAATAAATTATAGATATTTTAGCTACTCTAAAGGGATATTAAATTAAAAAATCATGTTAAAAAAAGTAATTAACATTATAATTGCAAAAAAATGACATAAAAAATTATATTATTGTTTATGCCTACAAAATGTTGAAATGAAAAAAAACCAACGAAATGTTGGTTTTATTCGAAAAATCTAAAATATCCTTTTAATGAAATTTAAAATTTATTGACTAGCAATAGAATTTTTATTATTTAAGGGCTATTTTTAAAGAATACCATTGTTTTTATTAATAATATTTTTTATAATATTATTTTTATGTATTATTAATCATTTTGCATATAAAATATATGCAAGATCTTACTTCATTTTTAGTATATTTTTAACAAAAATTTTTAATGTTATATATATATATATTTAAATTAGAATATATATATATATATTCTAAGATAGCATTGATTCATACACTTTCTTACATCTAGATTGGCACTTATTTATTAAAGAAATTCTCTAATTTAAAAATTTATTTTTTGTTTAAGTTTTTAAAATTCTATTAATCAACAAATATCTGTCAAAAATCATATATTTAATATTTTCTATTATTGCCAATTGATAAAATTGCTAACTTTTCCGTTACGTAATTTTTATTTACATATGCCTTTAGCCACATATAACAAATACCTTGTGCTTTATTTATAAGTATTTTGATATAATAGTAAAAAAATAAAATAAAGATAACTTGGAGAAGTAAATGATCTTTGGATAACAATATTAGATAGATTTTTCTTCTTTATTATATAAATTATAAAAGAGGGAAACTTTAGAATTTTGTTTTACTCGTTTATATATCATGTTTCTTAACTTCTTTAAGATTTTAAGAAATAAATTAAATTAACGAATATTTTATGTTGAAAAAATTAATTCAATTATATTAATGATTTTGAAATAATTCATAATGTTTTAATATAATCAGATTTTCATATTTATATATAAAATTGGATAATAATAATAATATATAATTTCTTAAGTTATATACATGTTTTTTTATATGTGTAGTAAATAGTATTGTATTTGTTTTATTTTTTTTTAATAATAATTTATGACTTTTAATGATAAGCGGACATTATTAATACACAAAATTGCATTTTTAAAATACAAATTTTACTAACTTGTGACTCCAATTACATAGATCATTCAACCTTAACATCGAAGTAAAATCAGGTATAATAACACTTTGTTATTTTCAAAGGTATATCTGGTTAAAATTAACAAGTAATTTTCTTTAAGTATTATATTTATATAAGGAATCGAAACCGGCTTACAGAATTATGTACAACTTTCTTACAGTGGTTTCTTACAGACAATAAAAGCTATACTCAAATGATAATCTAAAGTCAGAGAAGATGAGTTTCGAATAGTTGGAGACATTCAAATAAACACCATAAATTATCTAATACTCATTATTTTGCGATACCATATTGATTAAATATAGATCTTGCATAATTTTTTTCAATAAATGAATAGATGTACCATGTAATTTAAGATTGCTAATTATAATAGCATAAGTATATTAATAGGTAAGGGCTAAATTTTAATTATGTACTTACAACGCATATCCTTAGAAAAATCTTGTAATGAATTTCATATTTATACTGCATTCATTAAATAGAAATATAATTACAAATAGTAATAAAATCTGGTATAACCAAAGTGAAAGTTTTAAATATATATATTAATTATAAAATCAATTTTACAGTTACTTAATTTAACGTAATTCAGTTTAATAAATAATTTTAAATTAATTATGAAGAAATAATTATTACATTATAGCAAAATATAAAAATTAAATAATTTAAGTAAATTACTATTTATTTATATCAGTTTCTCTATCGCTAATAAGACTTTTATTAAATTGACTAGATAATAGAGAAAGTGTGCTTAATCCAAGTGGAAAGGTTGATGACGCAAAATTATGCTGATTTACGGGTAAAGAAAATCAATGTCCGTTGAAAATGTTTTAAAACTGTATTAAGGTATATATATATATATATATATTTTATATAAACGAGTTTTGTGTAAAATAAAAATATAAATATATCTACAATAAAGTGTAAAAATTAACATTTTTAGTTGTAACGCAGTTTACTGTTCTGATAAATTTTATGTTACTCAAATACATTTTTTAGGTGTAGTTGAAGCTTTAAATATTTTTTCTAATTTAAAAAGAAAAAGTAAAGCGATAAGACTTTAAATTAGTCTGACGTTTGACATAAAAGTAGTCATGAGTTAAGAAAAAGTGATTTGAATAAATTTAAATTAAAACGTCATTTTTATGTTTATATGTTCATAGATGAATAAATGGGTTGCAACCAATGTGAAAGTTATTTCAAAGGTTAATCGTTATATAAAATATTATTAAATTTATTATCGATCATTTTTATTTTATATTCAAAAATTTTCGAGTCAAAGTAAATTTTATATCTTTTTAAGTATGAAAACTCTTTAGCTATCTGAATAGAACATAAATTTAAAAGACATTTACGGTATATTTAATTGTTTTTTGACGCAATTTTTGTTTAAAGGTTATTTGTAAAATTAAAACATTTATATCTTACTTATTGTTACTAATTGGAACTCCTTGGTAAGAGTAAGTAAAATAATGTAATTAATATGATGACACAAATAAGTAATATTTATTTATATAATTATTGTCTTATGAAAAATATCAATGATTATTTATTTATATGAAGTCATTGATTTACTCAAATAAATATTCAAGTTACATAAAATTATATTATTAGAAAATTATTTAATTCTTTTACATAAAAATGATTAAGAATTTAATTATAAGTTTCTCTTTCCTTTTAATTTCTTCGAGATAGATGTTATTTCAAAAATAGTTATAATTATTTTAGTACATCTGTTTAAATAAATATTTGATAAATGCTTAATAAACTTTTATGATGAAAAAGAAAGAAATAATACGTAAGGTATATTATTACAGTTTTATAGGGAATGTTTTCAGTTTTGTAATTTATAAAATAATATTAAAACAGGAAAGATGAGTGGTTTTTCAAGCAATTCAGCAATGGAATAATTATTCATAATTTAATTTGAGAATTTTTTCATTCAGGAGATATGTGGTGGATATTCGTTTTCATGATTTTGACAGTAGCCAGCTGTCACCCTCCCGAAATACTGTACTCTTGGGATAAGCTCGACTATAACTTTCCGAATGAATCAATGAGAATGGCATATATCGCTTCCGGAGATTTCATTCAGGCCGACAACCTTCCAGTGGGTGTTAGTGTGTGGAGGGACAAAATGTTCATTACGGTCCCCAGATGGAAGAAAGGCGTCCCGGCAAACTTAAATTATATTTCAATGTCTGAAAGTACAGGTAACGTAATTTTGGACTAATATGTTGAGGGTAATAATGGAAGATTCGTCATCCTTGATTGTCGAGCATTTGAATTCTGTTCGATCCATAAAACAGGCAAGTCTCCACAACTCACCCCTTATCCCAAATGGGAGACTAATGATGTTCATTCAAACAACAATTATATAACTATCAGCATCTTTCGTACGAGAGTCGATGCTTGCGATCGACTTTGGGGCGTTGACACCGGAATCGATGATATATTGGGCGATACGAAAATAGTCCGGCCTCCACGACTCATTATAATTGATTTGAATACAGATCAGGTATTCAATATTTTATTTTCTCATTATCATAATTATTATATTACGCTGTTGTTTTATCATGAATATTAATGGGTGATTGTCGTCAAATTATTTGCGGATAATTCAACAATAATGAATCAATTATATTTCATTTGTTGTCTCATCAGGCGAAGTAGTTATATAACTTTAAAGAACTTGTTAATTTAATTTAGTATCTTTAATCTTTGAAATTTGAATTAATTTAATTTAATTTAATTTTTTAATAAAATGTAAAGTTTATGTTTACCTTATCGTCTCAAAGATGGTTCGCGTTATGTAATTTATTCGGTATTAAGATTTGGATTACAAGACAGTTCCCTAAAAATATAGTTTAATTGCTCCAATATATAAATTGAAATTTTTTTTACATTAAATATCATAAAATATTATAGAATTCTATCCTTATATGATTTAAAAGTATTCGAAGTGGTGTTAGGGAGTTACATAACAAAACTACACCATTGATAGTTACAGCTTAAGTAAATAGAATGACATTTAATAATCCTTATATCTTGCATTTTAAATGCCTATAAAATTAATAATCCAGAGGAAAAAATCCTCTTACATTAATCGATAGCATTAAAAATCTGAGAGGATTTTAAGTCACAAATGCGGATTGTGTATTAGGTAGAAATGATAAATGATACTTCAAGGCATAGCAAGGGATGAGAGAAAGCAAGGATTGACGTAAAGGACATAACCAAGGCAGTCTTGTATTTTTATTTCCAGATAATTCGTAGCTACACTTTAAAAGATTCTGATCAGAAAGCCGATTCCTTCTTCGCCGACCTTGCCGTGGATGTAGAGAAAGATTCCTGTAACGACGCCTACGCCTACTTATCTGATCTTGGAGGATACGGTTTGGTCGTTTACAGCTGGGCACAAAATAATTCTTGGAGATTCCATCACAATTACTTTCATTTTGATCCTTTGAATGGTAAGAGAATAAATATATTTTTACGGTCATACGATACTAGGCAGCTCTATCCGAATGAAATGTGTTTTATTACTGAGGAGTGTGAAAGAATGTGTAGACCAGCAAAGTTCATACGCATATGTGGATAATTATTCTTTAAATGTATTTATACGTATGAATCCGAAAAGTATTCATTGATCGTTATCGTGTCAATATGTTTATTCTGATGCAATAGATAATATCGTTATTTAAAGTAAACGTTCTCTTAATTCTTTTAGAATGAAGAAGTCATTCTAAGATTTTATCAGATCGTGCGAAACAAGTTTCCAATGGGAAAAGAAATCTCTTTAATACGTGTTTAGTGAAGGAAAGAGTTTCGTAAGTCCAAACGAATGATGAATTATGTAAATTGGAAATTATAATCGGTATTAAAGCTCATCGATTATTTATTCATCAATATCCTGACATTGTTATCCTTAGCAAATAAATAGTTAAATTAAAACAGGACCTATCAGATCATTATAATTACGCGCCAAAGTTTATTGGCAATAAATTTATTTGAACGCATAAAGCATTACCTAAATAGAAGCAAATATTAATTTTCACGGGGCAAATATATTAAATATATAAAATCCGTTTACTTTTGAATCGAACGCGAATTCTGCTGCGAGACATGTAATTTCACGGGAGCGTCCAACCCAATTATCATTGTTTGGCGATAATTTCCCATCGTCCCGGGCGAGAAAGCATTTCGCATCGTTAATTCCCAACCCTTTGAAAACGACGCGCAGGCGACTACAACGTCACGGGGATAAACTTCCACTGGACCGACGGCGTGTTCGGACTGGCGTTGTCGCCACGCCGAGAAGATGGATCGAAGACATTGTACTTCCACGCTTTGTCCGCTATTCGTGAGTTCTCCGTATCCACATCCGTGTTGAGGAACGAGTCGAGCGCCGCCTCGGATAATTATTATTTGTTCACGTTGGCGGGCGAGAAAGGCCATGGCAGCCAGGGTACTTCCTCAGCCATAGATTTGCAAACGGGAATCATTTATTTCACGCAAGTCAACCGACACGGGATCGCCTGTTGGAATACCAAGGGCCCACTCAATCCCAACACATTCAGTGAGTACTCCTTTGGGAAATTGCTTATAATATTGATATAATAGCGGGACTCTATTCGTGCTCATACATAATGCCATTATTGACCAAATCGCTCCTCACATCATAAGGCTGAAGGAGAAATTACATCGTTCGCGTGCATTTCTATGCTGGCATATAACAAACAGTCCAATGTAACGTATAATAAAATGAATACATTACGTGTTCGTTTAAACAGAAAATCCATTTCTATAATTTTTATAACTCGGTTAATAAATCAATGTGGTATCTGGAATTCATTGATATTATGTAAAACGAATTTGAGCTTTCATTATATAAATAATCATAAGGATCGTATGTTCTTTTACATTATCTACAATAATGATGTCAAATAAGAATGCGCTTAATTTCTGATAAAGATAACGAGTACTCCTTATTCTACAGCTGTCGTATAAATATTACAAATTATATAATTACAGTTCTTCTTTTACAAATAGCATATTCTACTTTTCAGATCTCATTAGTCAAGATTTCGAGAAAATGGCATTCCCAAATGATATAGCAGTTGATCCGTTGGGTAGAAATTTATATACCTTGGTAAGCAATATCCCAAAATTGATGTACGACCGTTTAGATGACAACAATAAGTTCTATATACTTCTCAATAGTTTAGAAACAGTCGGTCACCATTGCCAAAATTTCGACCACTGAATTTCGTATGTGATACAAGTGGAATATATTTGTTAACATTCATTAACATTATAAATGATATAATTTCTGTAATAAATAATTTGTCATTATTTTGATAAAATTATATAATTTTACTCTATTCATATAGATTCGTTCTTTACAAATTAGTATAGTATATTGCATTTACCTTAAGTTGATAAGTTTTCTTCTATTAATTGAACTATGTGGATTGATCGACATTGTATATTTCGGTTGATAAAGTAGAAAACATTCTTTTATTACTCCTATCGACTGTGTTGTAGAATGCGTACTTTCTATTTCACATTGATTCATAATAAATATGTAAAAATAAATTATGTATTTCTTTTATTTCACATTAATTTAGAAATATATTTTTACCTTTATTTAACAACATTACATATCAAAGCTTTCATCGAAATTCCTATCATATTTTATAAAAAAATTTACAATCGGGATATTTCTAATAAGAATTTCTAGGCTCATAAATTATTATAAAAATTAAATTTAAATGAAATCAAATACTACATGGAGCTGAAAGACCTTAACAATCTATTAAATTTATAAAATTAATTATATTTCATATTAATTAATAAATTAATTAATTATTAATTAATTATTAATAATAAATTGATTGCAAAAGCGCGTAAATACGTAAGTTAAATGCCAGAAAACTTAAGATCGAATACTCAAGAGCAAAGCTAACAGAGTGTTTTATAAGTTAACAATCCTCAGAGACAAGCTAAAGCATTTTATAATCGCGAAAAGTGCTTCTACCGCATACAGTCATCCACTTGACTCTCTGCACACGTGCATTAAAAGTTCTTCGACAATAAAAGGGGAAAAAAATTTTAATAGGCCGAAAGCGCTGACTTATAGGACAGTGACATTCGCTAACTTCGACTGTCAAAGCGCGCGCGCGCCAGCGTACTAACAATAAAAATCTTCCGTGATGCGAAAATTGACTCACTCGTCCGTAGAAGTTGTCTGTTGGCTAACTAACTAACTACGCACGTCGCTTGCCATCCTTTTCTCTTGTTCCTTCTTTTTCTTCTCAAATGACACGGAAGCATGGCGTCGATAGTAAGGGCTTGGACAATTAGCCGAATGAAAATGTAACACGAGACTGCACGTGACTTTCGCCAAGCTTCCGCACGAGCTCTTTATTTCACTCTCGATCGTTCCCTGTCTCTGTCTGGCGATTGTCACTTTGTCAACGGGTCGAGGGTTCTCGAGAGGCGTTGTAGAAAAGTTCCGAATCTCCGGCGGCACTCGACCCACCCGTTTTTAATTACCTTTTCGAGGCCTCGCCATTTTTGACGTTGACGCTGAGAGGGAATTGAGAGCGGTCGGGCCCTCGAGATGAAAAAGACATGGAAAATAAGAAGCGGGGACTGCTAGTTGTAGAGTATCTGTCCGCGAAGTTATAAAGCTTTAAAGTCCCGGGGACACTACCCAATGGAAAACAAAATTCAAATTTGGACTCAGGTTGAGGTTCCAGTATTGTCATGCATTTCTTTCACTGGGTGAGAGGGTGACAAAGAACGCATAAAATTTTGCATCTGCTATGGTTTGCGGAATTTTGGCTGTTGTGGCTCTGTTTCCTGTATGCGCTGTTGGACTCGTAAATTCTAAAAGTACAAATGGAAATTTTCGTGAAAAACGACCTAAAATCGACGAAACCAATTTTACGAAAATCGCGATATCGTTTGTGAGTGCAATAATTTTTTTTACTCCCAAATTGAGTTGTCACAATTCATCTTTTTATTCATTGAATCCCGAATCATCAACTTTTCAAACTGCATTTAATTTAAAAACTGATTATATTTTATGCATGACATGCTAGTTATGCGTAGTATTACATGCTTATATTTATTGTAAATAATTAGTTGCTTATATTTAGTTTGGCACCCAATAATTTGAAAGTTGACGAAACATTTTTTCATTAGAACAAAAATATATCCAATCTTTCAAATTTGTAATATAGATTTACGAAAATAATTAAAAAAATATGAGTTTGTAATTAGCCCCTATAAACTTGTAAAGAAAATTTCTTTTGAGTTTTTAAATTAATAATGTTGAAGTCATTCGTTGAATAGTATTTAACGCTGTTGAAATATATATGCTGTAATTTAAATAAATTCGACTTTTCAAATCTTCGTGTCTTCAATATTTGATACTTTGATGCTCCTAAAATTTGTTAATCGGATTTTCTTGAACATGTATTTTGAAAAATCATAATTATATCTGGGCTTTAAATAAGTCTTACCGACCTACTTAATATAATTGAACTGTCAATCAACGTACAAAATAAACAGATACGTTATCCCTGAAATCTTAATTCTAAATTTGAAAATTCATATTCTTCTACTTTATGTTTATTAAAAATTAAGTATTAATATCATCATTAATTTCGTATCTAAAATAAATATTTATAACAATGTGAAATTATTATAGTTGTAATTACGCAGTCTTTACACCGAAGAATCAAAATGAATATAAAAAATTGTAGACATATTGAATAACGTCAATGTCACTATTAATTAAAGTTTTTTATTGACCCCGAATAATTGCATAAACATTTTAAGCCTTATTATCCGTAACCAGATCTTTTACCACGCTATGCAGTCTTCGAGGAATACAGATGGTCAAAATTGGATAGAGATCGGTTGATTTCGTTTTTCATTGATGTCATTTCTAGACGAGTGTGGGAATTTCTTTTCGATTACCGAGTTGTAATGAGAGAGAGTTACACGAAGGGGAGTTCATGCGGTTCCGGAAGTGAAATTTTTCATTAGTTTGCATTTAAAAATTAATATGAGTTTGCATAGTTTCGCATAAACTTTAAATTTAGAATTGCAAGACCAAATATTAATCGATTCTGAACACCTAATTTTACACCAAAGTACTAGCATGTTTCTTAAGTATTTTAATGCATTGAAGTCATTTTATACGTTACAATATAAAGACAGTTTTCATAACTTTTTAACGGAAAGGCGGTAAGTTACAATGAGACACGCGCGATAATAAAAAAACAAGTATTATACATTTCAGTTATGTTCGCCCATTCGTTAACTTTGCAACAATCGAAAAAGTAAGTCAATAAGCGCAAAATATATATACGCGAAAAGAGTGTTTTAAACTAAAGCACGATAACGAAAAGAGTCGAATAAAAAGAATCGAACAAAAAGATTCATTTAAAAGCTAGAGCACAACCACGAAGGCCGCGCCGTAAAACGCAAATCGGCTCATCTACCACTCCGCACCCCGAGAAAACCTTGTCACAATATAATTCACTTTTCTCCCAGTCTTTTTTCCATACGCGTTCTCTCGCTTCCTTCTCCTCTACGCTCTCACCCCCTTACAACCATCGGATTTCGTTTTCCTGACTCGAGGGCTAGCACATACTCCCCATTTTCGTCTATCGGCGTGCACGGAAACAAAATAAAGAAGAGGCGCGCGCTCGACACATGTCGCCCAGTCTTATACGCACGCATGGATTAATGTAGCGTTTTACGATCAATGAACTAATTACTCGCTGGGATATTCTTGAGTGCACTCCTTTTTTCACTTGCCCGGGCTCTCGGTCGCGTCTGCATCCTGCAGCTGAGCCTCTGAGTCATCGAGGCTCTCGAGTGCCGTGCACGAAGTTCATTTAATGCAACATCTGTTATTTTCTGCTCTCGTTCTGATTCTCTCGCTCCCTCTCTCTCTCTCTCTCTCTCTCTCTCTCTCTCTCTGTCTCTCTGCGATGCTTTCATTCAACGGGTTCTCCTTTCATTCATGGTTCGGAAAATGAGCAGGAAAATGGCATCATTTGTGCGATGGAATGAGATTCTTTCGTGGGATTGATGAAGCTAGTGTAATTTTTCGATAATTGACCGACGTCTTTCTCTCTTTTTACTGTGAGAGAAGGCTTCTTGTATGTTGTCGAGCTTTCAAAAGAATTTTCTTCTTACTACATATGTGCCTCTCACTTCTTTGTTAAAGAGTTCAGTTTATTTTGTTATAGTCTTATTTATCCCGAGTGTGAAGAGGGACAGATGAGAGAGAAGTCGAGATCGTGCGAAGCTTTACACCGCGAACATTGAGCCAGAAAAGTGATTTGCGCAGCGTGTTGATGTCCGGTCGTGTGTTCGACTGACGTTCAATATTGTCAGACCTATCAGGATACGTAATATATAGATATGTGTACACTGTTCCAAATCTGGACATGGGAGGGGATAAAAACCGATTTCCGTGCAACTTTGTGAGAGTCTTCGTGTCTTAACGCTGGCGAATTTCTATATATTACGGAGATCCATTGTTTTTCAATGGAGAAGTGCTTTAGCTAACTTGACACAGCTAGGAATTCTGTTATTTTATGAAATGATGGATGACATGCCCAAAGAGAATAATATAATGAGGAATTTTTGATAAAATATATTGATTTGTTTCGCCCTTATGTGAGTAATTGAGAGTGCAAAGTTGTCAAAAATACAGATATCTATTAAAGGTAAAGTTTCATCATTATTTATCATTAAAGAAGATCCGCATGTAATAAATAAGTTCGTCAATTGTAATAGAATACTTGCTATTTAAAAGAAAAAAAAATGTTTTCAATATACAATATATTAGTTTCGATTTCCATTTATATTCATATTTTTCTGATTTAAGTTCAGGATACTCTTTTCAAATCTTAATCAACTTCTTATCGATATTTCAGAGTAGTTGAGCAAAGTTAAACACTGTTGATGAAAATTAGAAACAAGTTTCATGCGCGCTATTATAACAGCTAGCAAATTAATAGAATATAATCTTTTTGCATAGTTGCAACTTCTACTTTGCATATAGTTTAAAAAAGTGTCGAAGAAGCGCTTTAAAAAAACAAAATAACCGTTCGTTTTAGAAGTTATCTGGGAACCGGGCCTTTTCACGATAACGACAACGAGGGCACAAGACACCCCAAAAGTGTAACAATGCGAAAAAAGTTCTCAATTTCGCCGCCGCTCTCGGCGACATCCCCGACGACGCACAAAAAGGCGGAAAGTAGGGGCGCGCGATTCGACGATAAATCGACGGGTAAAAAGCGGGGTGAGACGCGGGGACGTCTCTTACAAAGCGATAATTGACAATACCTGTGTGTAATCCGCGCAATTACGAGATCTCGGGCCACGCACACGACGGATCGCATTTTTTGCGCATTACCATAGCTCCATTACGTGGCGGACATGTGTGAGTACGTTCGTCGAGGAGGAGTCGGCGGCTTATCGCAGCATCCATCTGCTTGACAGCCACCAATTAAAACATGCTAACGAGCTGCTGATCCGACCGATAGGTTGCGCGGGCATTGGGCCTAATTAAATTCGCGAGCGCGCCCCGAGAATCGAGTACTATCGCCAGCAAGCCCTTGCGGGCCATCGTTTTGCGGGACGTGGTGAGGTGTGGTGGGTGGATGGGCAGGGCGGAGAGGCAAGAGAGACAGGAAGACAGGAGCGGCGACATCATGAGTAGCGGATCTGATCTTTATTTATAGACCCGCCTGCCGAGTCGTACAATGGAACCGAGCACGGGGAAAAAGTGGGGCGAAAGCCGATCGGATAAACATCGGTTAAATCAATCGGCTGGACGAATGCTGCTGGCGGTTAAAGTCGTTCGGACACTCGTTAAAATCGCGAGGAGACACTTCAGTTTATCGAGACGCGACTGTCTGAACTTTTTAATGCATTGACCGCAGTATCATCGCGTTTTAGTTCAATTCTAACGACATATCGTATTCAAATATTTTTAATGCTCGCGATAAAATTTACGGCACTTCTGCACCATCAGAAATATGAGCGTTCCAATTTTTTTTTTTTTATTTATCATTTTGATCACTGGTGCTTATTAAGTCTTGCTTGTAAGAATTGAGCTTATCGCATTTGCAAACCGAATGAATGTATACTTACGTGTAAATGCTCGTTACTACTTTCCATACTTAGTGCTCGTAGTTCCTATGACAAGTCTACGTGTGATGCACTTTTAGATTATTTAGTCGTTTCAATACAAACTTTCTGAAAAGTGTCCTATTAATATTTTAATACATAAATAGTTATTTAAAATGTTCAAAAATATGAAATAATAAGCGATGTAAATTTACTTAGCTACCCTTCTCTATTATGCATAAAAAAATATTTGTATATTATTCCTCTGAAACAAAAAATTTTCATATTTTCAATTTAATCATCGCATTGAATATTGTATATCCTTTTCAAAACATTATCAGATATCAAAATTTAAATTCTTTAGGACAATATATTTAATGAGAAATCATAACTTTTTTTTTTTTTTTTTTAATAATTTACTGACTTAAAGATTTTCCAACGTTGTACTAAATCTGACTATGCGAATTCTTTTAATATTTGCTAAAGAAGAAGGTGTGTGTGTGTGCGTGTGTGCGTGAGTGTGTGTGCGTGTGCGTGCGCGTACGTTTGAAAGAGAGAGAGAGAGAGAGAGAGAGAGAGAGAGAGAGAGAGAAAGAGAGAGAGAGGGATTGCGAATGACGGAGAGCAACGAGCAATGAGAAAATAAAGTGAAAAGAGGCGAATCGAAGAGGAAGCTACAAAAGTGAAGAATGACGTGCATTTTTAATTATCATTAAAGGAAAGATATATAGGACTCTTAATTCCAGGGAGTATACGATGCTACCAGCATTTTCCCGAAACTTTAATATTGCTTAATTAAAGGCTCTACGAGGTTGTGAGTCTCTCGTTCGTTTTTTTTCCTCTTTTCTCCTCGGCGCCGCATCTATATGCGCGACTTATGCAAAGTACAAAGTGAATCGCTAAAGCAGTGCATGACGCTACCGTGGAATCACGCTAACCGGACCGTTAATGTCTACAAAAGAGTATGACTTTTTCAGCGTTCATCGTAATAGTCCTCCTTCTCCCTGTTTATTTTAAGAGTGTGGGAAAGTCCCATAAGGTCCGTTCTTTTGAATATTTTTCATACAGCCAAGCTCGGCGGCTAGGTACCGAATGTACGGTTCGTATAATTACTATGTGCGCTGCATCAAGTCCGCATACACATGCGTATGATAAAAAAAATTCGTAAATTAGAATGTTTTGCAAGTCGAAAAATACGAAGTGATTTATTGTAACGAAACGAAAAATTCAGCTGTTTTTGTTTTGTTGTTTGTACATTTTCGACTTGTTTACGTTGGCCGTTCTGTGCGTTCTATTCTTTTTATCTGCCTGCACAATATTACAAATGCTTCGTTCAATGAGAAAATATTTTGAAGACTCGTATAATATGTGCTGCGTATGCGTTTGTATATATGAGCGGCCATTCTACGTATGTCGGTAATGTAATAACTATCTTTTTTTTCTTTTTTTGTAATAATGATACTGATTTACTGATAGCAAACCCATGATATTGATTAATTTTGTGATTGTGAATTTTTGAGCTAACATAATCCAATTAAATGTAATCTATTTAAGTATTCCAATTTTTTTTTATAAAAATAAAGCAAGTGAGTAAAAGAAACTTTTTCAAAGTTAATAGTGTCTTTAATCTTTTATTAGAGTATATAGTTAACTTTATACATATTCAAGTTTATTTTACGTATACCATGAGTAGTCATAAATATCATAAATGAGTAATCATAAATATTGTGGTACGAAAATATAAAAAAATATTACTGCAGTGTCTTGATCCTTGATACATATTAAACAATTTTCATAGCATTATATTTGTACTAAATTGTTACAATTATTTTAGGCTATTTGATTTTTAGCTATAAAATACTACTTCGTCTAAAGAATTTTATATTTTTTCTGCATAGTCTAATTTTTAATACGAAATTAATGGAATTAAAGTTGATTTTCTTTGAATCGGAAAAAATATTTTTCCTGTTAGAAATAAAAGTTCATTTCGAACACACATGTGGTAGTAGCTACATACTAAGATTATATGCAACATCTAAAGACTCTTACCAGGCATTGATGAATAAAAGTGCTTGAACCTCTCAAGTCCTTTAAGTAACGACGATTGTGAAATCTTGTACTCAATATATCAGCGCATACCATAATATTTATTTTCATATATTCAATTAGAAATTATATATGGTATATATAAGTATGGTCAATTATAATTTGAAAATTCCTATGTCTACAATTTACAATATTTTATTCGTAAAATTTTCATAGAAGATCATTATTTGCTATATCAAATTTAAAATTCGTTTAAATTAAAGATTTTATTAGTCTCAGTATATACTATAATATTTGTAATTTATCTAAGATTTATTTCTTTGATTTTACAATTGCACAGTATTTTAATGAAATATATTATTTATTGATTCAATCAAGACGAGTTGTTTATTTGATATTATTTATTAAAACAATGGGTAAAATATGTTAAATGCTCATTTAATTTAAAAAAATGAAGATTATAATTATTCTTCGTTTTACATCGTATAATGGTTATATACTGCTAATCTAAGCAAATATGTAAATTGTAATCCTAGTTTTTAATAAGTTATTGTTTTCAAAATGTTGTTGAAAGAAATACATTCTTTTAAAAAATAGCTATTATAAATTTATAAAAGAATGTAAGAAAGAAAGCTCAACAGAATAAGGCGGACAATTTTTCAAAGATCTTGCATCTTCAGATCTTTACTGCATGCATAAAAAATTCAATTGACTGAGCTGCCAACTCGCATGGACACCCACGCGTCCCGTGCTTTATAATCAATTACGCAGTAATTAAGCGTATATTCCCACGCGAACGTGTATCTCACAACTGTCATGCAGCCCTCGACCTTACTGATGTAGACGGAAAAATGATTTTCCCTGCGCGACACATTGCCAGCTTGACAGCCGTCTCTTTCATAAGAAACTGAGAAAAATGTAGCAAGCCCCGAGCGCACGAGAAAGAGTGAGAGAGCGAGAGCGGTATTACGTCATGCCTGCTTCTATGCCTCCGTTCGCGCCTCGACAACCTCTCGTCGCGCTGCGCATCCGTGTACAGCTGACATACGGGAAACAGAGGAAAAAACGTCGTCCCCGTTAGGTTTTCCTTCAATCTCCTCGTCAACGCTCCCATTCCATAACTTTTTCAACTTACCCGACAATGCGCCAGCTGATTAAGCTCCGGGCCACTCTCTTGCACATGTAATCAGGAGCCAATGAAGGGGGTTGCTTCCGCAGTTCCACCTCCCCCTTGGCAAAGTCATTGGGCTATATTATATAGCCGGCGGGTGTCCGCATTAACGCGCGTTCCTCTGTCGCATCCCTAGTGTACCTACGCGGGGCTTTACATTGGCAAGTGGCCCAGTATTTGTATATGTGGGCGGTTAGGTAGTTGAATTTAGGAGGCGAGCCGCGAGCAGCACACAATGTAACCGTAACGAGATAATTGCAGGCGTCGTCGGCGTCGTCGTACCGCTTGTGCAGCCATAGCTTTGCTTCGCCGACCCACGGGGGGGAGAGAGAGAGAGAGAGAGAGAGAGAGAGAGAGAGAGAGAGAGAGAGAGAGAGAAAGAGAGAGAGAGAGGATGACGGGGATTGGATCGCATTAGATCGGATTGGAGTGGAATGAATTGGCCGGCGATTACTTGACAGATACACCCACCTCGCCTCTTCCAATCCCCCGACCTCCGCCCATAACTTTATCCTGTTTTCGTATTTACACCCGCATATATACGTATACGCGCGCATATCTCTGACCCTCTAATACCATGTTCAACTGCTCTTATTTGTTGGTGTTGCGGTCCGCGTTTCGGAGCCCTCCGAGATATGCTTACGTCTATTATCAATTATCAGCTGATATTTGTTCGTAATTACGGACAGAGCTCGAGGGTGTCTACGACGTTTCGAATTCGCAAGGTGCTGAAGAATATGCTGAAATGTCTGCAGGTGACAATAACTCGTTAGGCAGGCGAAACGCCGAGGGAAAATGCGTGGAATAAGGTTACATGCTGAATATAAAGAGAGGACAGTTGTATTTTATCGCACAGTTGAATTCAATGTTGCGGCTGCCGAGGGAATTGGAATTGGCGGCGGTTGCCCCCCTTGATTTCCCCCTTCCCAGGCTACTGATCTCTGTCACGGACGAAGCCTTGCGGGCAAACTTGGAGTACGAAAAAATACGAATAGTTGGTGTACTAAATGGATATAAATAGCAAACTTGGCTTTGGGAAGTGTATCTTTACCCGACCTACACTTACGTGTTTAAGCTTGAATTCTTGTGTTTAGCCACCAAGTGGTTGCGGAACTTTAATGTAAATATGTGGTATTCCGATGATTTTTTATTCTCTTTTTGCTTAAAAATTCTTTATTTCAAAAAATAATATAGCTGGGACCTTTATTTTTTATTCCTTGCCTATAACTAAGTTCACTTTCAAGGTCAATTCAACTGTTTTTAGTTCCTGTATTTTATTTGCAAATAGAAAAAAAATTGGTGTACAAGCTTTCAATATAACAAAGGAAATGAAAGATATTTATTATAAAATTGTATCAATTTTTATTATAAATATATAACCCTGTCATTAGTAAATAATTTATTTTGTAAAAATTTCACACAATTTATTATTTGATTTAGAATATAGAAATCGGTGATTATATCTTTAAAACGTCTAATATAGCTTGTCATGTAATTTACAAACTATATTGTTAACTGTACTAACTATACTAACACTACGACTATATTGTTATACTAAACGCATTATAAAATCAAATATCAATCCTACTTTACTACTTTAACTACTTTACTTACTATATATATTACGTACATTAAATTAAGTATAAAAGTAAATTTAGTATTAAAATTAATAGTGATTGCTTTCACTATACATAATTTATATAATGGAAGATGTTTTTTAAATTTCTTCTTGTAAAACTAAAAATATTTACTTTGATGGTTATGAATTTGTAAATCATTGAAATTTTATTTAAAGACTGCACAATGAATCTAGACACTATAATTTATTCTAACAGTATATGATTTAAAAACTAATCACTTTAAAATATATCAATGTTTTTAAATATCTGAATAGAAGATAACGAAAGATTATATAAACATAATTATTATATGTTTTATTCGTCAATATTTTGTAATTTCATATGTAAATTTTTTTGACATATGACATTCTTTTTTATTTCTTAATTTGAATTTCAATATCATAGAATATATTCCAATATATTTATTTACTATTTTTAACTTATTGAAATTCCAAAGACTATAAGAAGCAAAATAATATTTATTTTGATCAATAATAAACAAAATGCAAGTGAAGGTACATTTAGAGGACAAAACTTAATGAAAATTACTTTATATTTCTTTGATTTTATTTTTAAGTTTGATCAGAATATATCTTATTATAATTATATTAGTTTGGATAATTGTTTCATATAGGAGATACAAATCAGTGCAAACAATCATAAAATGAAAAATCTTATCGAGTTCTATTGATGAACTTTGACGCCTCATGTGCTCCAATTAAAAATACGTGACGTCGAACCATAATGGCTTTGGTAGTCAATCCAATTTATTAGTGCCTTAATAAACAGTTATGTAGAAGTGTACATGTATTATAATTGATACACAAGTTGCATTTCTGTACGTCGATTGATACTGATCTATAATTCTTAATGTTTACACATCTAAAATTTATAAAATTTAAAAAATTCATAAGAATTTATCCGATTGGTTATTTTAACATTAGAAAGAAATCTTTAAAATTCTTTCTTATTGAAGATTCGTAGAAATTGTATTTCTTTATTATATATTTATTATATAAGTTTATTATATATAGATATAGAGATGTAGAGTTAAAAATATCTAAGTTCCTTTATTATTTGCATATGAAACAATAAGAACGTAAATTTATAAATAAATAAATAGAAACCAATTTCATTCCTTATCAAATCAATTGTTTTAATAATTATTTTATAATAAATTTTAATTTAAAAATTTTTTTAAAAATAATTATCAAAGTAACTGATTTGTTAAAGAGATATTTAACGTTCTGATGCACGTTTGCAAAATATTTTGGTTACCTGGTGAAATATATGACCACATGAGAGAAGGAGGGATTTAAAAATCATCAAATATAGTAAAATTATTCGTTGACAATCCCTTTTCCAATAAGTTTCGACCACATGTTCAATATTCACAGTAGGACATCTATCGTTGTATGAACTAGAAGTACATTACTTTTTTGTCACTGGCCATCTGCTATTTATTTGAAATTAAATAGATTTGTACTTGTGCACTTTCTAAAGTCTTTCTGTGAGAGTTTATTGCGCTTGTTAGTATGTAAATAAAAAAATCTTAGTTTTCGGAGTTAATTTCAATAAATATTTAATATTATGCATTCTATGATTAATTGTTTATTATTATATATAAATTGAAAAAATAAATACTGTATTAAATAAATAGTGTAAATATTTAATACGCTGCAAGTCAGATAGGTTTTTTAATTATCTAAATTATCCTTACTTTTACAAAGCAAAAGAATGATAAAGAAAAAATGAAAATGGAAGAGAGCGGTAGTATAACTGTTGGTATTGGCTCATTAAAATTTTAACAAAATATTTCTTAATCTCATAATCTTATTCATTTAATAAGATCCAGAAATATTTTTCGAATAAGTATACGGCTTTATTATGTTTATATATCGTTTTGAAAAGGCTTGTAAAAAAAAGAACTGGAAACTTTATAATTTTATTAGCAAGGTAGATAAGATGAATATTATAATATTTTCATTATTTATTCAAGTTCAGCCTGGCGCATTTGACAATAATGTTTAATGTAGTAACGAATACATTCAATTATATCGTGGTTAAGTTTCTGATTACATTCTGCTTTGTGAAAATGCACTTATTGATAAGAAGAGTGCTTAAAAGTTGCTTTAAAAGTAAATGAAGAAGGAACTTGATTCTTCAGATAAAAAGAGGAATAAATCGAACATTTACTGAAAAATGAAAAGAACGGCCCAAGTTCCTTCGTCTGCAAATTAGTATAATGCTCCAGCTGTACAGCTTACAATGTTGCACACACACACACACACACACACATATATATATATATATATATATATACAAGGGATAAAAATGCATTAGATAGTATTGACAGTTATATATAACAGTTATTATGATATTTCATGAGAATCGATATGGAATTAAGGTACATGGATTATGCAAATAAAATAAATCAGCGTGAATTTGTTCTAAGAAGCATTTGGCGCAAGCTCTATCATTATATCTGTAAAATGTTTTTGACGCAAGGCAAGACGCTGACCAGGTATACGCATAATAAAATAAACGATCGCATTTATCAGAATATGTCAGTATCAATATCGCGTGAAAAATCCGGAAAGCCTCATTGGCATTCAGGGAAGGGAGTCCAGGGAATGCTAACTCGGCCATTATTCACCGGGTGTTCGCCTTTAATCACAATCCTTACTATTCGGCACGTGTAATCAGAAAGAACACATCTAGAGAGCAAGTGTCTGCCACCCCGTGTATACGCGTAAATTGCTAAGCAAAGCTCGATACATTATCGGTGCGCGGTGGCGATTAATTTCTCGGTGGTGGCGTCGACTCACGCTATCGTTTTCGCGGTTCGTGTGCCCTCGCGCGCCCAGAGGTGTTCTCGATCATTCTTGGGTGAGGCGCAATTACGAGAACGGCACCACGCCGAAATTCGATTAATGCCTGGTGCGCGCGCACCACTCAACCGAGAGCCAGCGTAAGCCAGCACATAGGTGACCGTCACCGCCGCCACGTTGCCGCTGCCGCCATAGCCGCCGCCGCCGCCGCTGCCGCTCCCACCGCCCCTCTCGCAAGCGAACCACTTAATAGAGTGTGATAGATCGGCTAAATTGCATCGATGCTAATGGGATTGCACGCGATGCAGCCATGACTATTACCGTAGTCGAGACCATAGTCCCTCGGGGGTGGACTCGAGAGACGCCAGGGCACCGACCGCCGCCACCCCCGCCTAGGTCTTCCTTTGCATTGTAACCAAGCTGGGCGACCAGCCCGAGACTTAATCATCATTTCCCGGACGGGAGGGGGCGGTGGGTGGACGACGGCTTTTGTGTCCTAAGCTCCTCCATCGGCTCTTTCCATGAATATTTTCGAGCTATTGAAGAAGAATCTTCCCTGTCATTATTATTATCGGCGATACGCCACCGCTTATGAAGGAGGAGCTTTCGACGTGAAAAGTGTTTGGGTTACGTGCAAGACCTGTCGCATTTTATATGACACTATAACTATAGCTCGTTGAAGAAGTTTCCATTGTGCTGCGATGCATTTATAAGTGGTTTTTTTTCATTTGGGCTTTTTGAGCACTTTCGGGACAAAAAATTACATAAATTTCAGCTCGCGGCTGAATTGTATGCATACAATTACTTTCAAAGTATTTTGGATTGGAAGTTTTTTTGCTCGCATTTGCACTTCACTTACAAGTTGCTTAGGTGCTGAAGTGCAACGATCAAAAATCATTAATTGGTTATTCATAAATGCTAGTGTAGAATGATAGTATAAATATTCTATATCAACATTTTTGTAATATACTCATTGAACTATCGGGGGCTTTATGTCTACATGCCAATTTGAAAATTTGTCAAACTGAAATTACAAAGGCTTTCGCGCAAGTTTATATCTTTATTTAATTAGGAAAAAAGTTGCCAGCTCCTAAACTTATTAATAAAATCTGAATTTGAATACATTTTTGGCGTGTGGTGATCATGGTGGAGAAGTTTGATTATTAATTCATCTCTATCTTTGTTTATAACACGAGGTATGATTTTTTACAAATACTTAATTTTTTTCTTACATTTGTCACATTTAATAAAAATAAAAAAAGTCGATACGCTTCAGAATGTGAAATAATTATATATGTTCTTTAATCAAATTTACCACTATCAATAAAAGCAATAAACTACAATTAATGTAACGTATCACTTAGATTAATTCAGATAATTTGACGAAAGTAGGCATAAATATTCGAATATAATCATGAACTGCATATCTCAAATAACAGATTTTTTTTGAAAATTTTAATAATATAAGACTTGTTTTTAATAACTATTTATACGATTTTTTAATAAAGGAATTTTTAAAAGGTATGCAAAATAGGTATATAACTCTATGCTTAGAAATTTACGGTACCTATAGAGGACTATATATATCGAATAAGTTGATTCAAAAATATTCGCTACTATTGATTAAATATTTTTAAAGTCAATTTCACAATTATCATAATAATAATAATAATAATAATAATAATTTTTTTTTCTTAAATTATTTTTATTAATATTATATATTCATAGTTTTGTATGGCTAGTTATTGTTAGCGAAAGTAAAGGTTATCGTAATTTCGTTGCTTGAGGTGATTGGTCAATTTTTAGACAAGTATATTCATACTTTGAATATGAAACGAGGTGAGCAGCAATAAAATTACATAACTTGGGAAGCTTTACCTTGAAAATTCAGATACTTCTCTGTGCCATGCATCCCTTGCATGCAGACGCAACTTCTCCAAATAAATTCTCACGTATACTATATTTTAGCCTCGAGCAGACGGAGATGTTGCGAGAGTTGGTTGGGCAATGCCAGACGCACCTACGCCAGTATCACCCTTCTGCTTTTCCATTTATCTCGGCTAATCTTTGTTTCGAAAGCTGTCAACTGGTCCTCGCTCCGTCGCTGACTCGCGATCATCCGTCTGTGCTGAAATTAGGAATGCGCGGGTGCACAATGGCTCCTCATTCAGGGACTTTTTAATAACCGAGAAAAATAATGGAGGAAGAGAGAGGGAGAGAGAGAGAGAGAGAGAGAGAGAGAGTAAGACAGTAGCTTCGACAATGGCTTGGTAGATCCTGGCGCGGGTCTTCATTATAGCGGGCGTGTACGCCTGGCGATTAAATGCTCTTCGTTGCGCGAGCAAAAGTTCCAACTCCTTTGCCTCGGACCCCTAGTTTCGTAGAGTTGCGAAGGCTCGCAAACAATCCCGGGCGAGCTGCTCCTGCGCTTCGTGATCCAGAAGGAGGACGCGATTAGCGACATCGATTATCTGAATACGATCTTGCTTTTCTCTCGCTCTTTCCCCTCTTCCCTTCTTTTTTTCTCGCTTGAGCTTTCTCTCTCCCTCATGCTTACTTTTAGCTGCTTTTGTCGAAGCGCTGCGGTATTCATGAAGCTGATGTCGCGTAATAGATACGTTTCTCTTTTGCTACCCTATCTTTTTCTCTAGTTCGGAGCTCCTTCCTGCTTTTCCTTTTCTTTTTTCCCCTTTTCTTTTGTTAAGAGTCGCTGGCGCGTGCGGTTGGAAGATGACAAAAGTAATCACTTTTCTTCAAGGGTTTGACTTTGAAGTCGGCCAAAAGACTCGCGCTGTCGTAAATATAGCCGACGCGTATATGCGTAAGGGATTTTTAAAGCAAATACCCGTATGGTGCCAAAATGGAGCACAACTTCGTTGCCTGCATTTTTTTTTTTATTGTCAATTTGCGCTATTCGCTTTCATCCCCTTTAATTATTTACTTTGACAAATGTAACACGTGTAATTCATTCGCAGTATCCCACAAAAAATTTCGTAACCTCTCTGTGTTTAAAAAAAATTTATATGTGTAAAGAGATAGTAAGAATTTTTGGACTCTGACTCATTATAAACTGCAGACAAATAATTTACTGGCGGGAGTAAAGAGGATAAACTGCTCATTTATACTTTATGTAAGAGATAAAAACTGTAGTGTTAAAGAGATACGCATAAGACATAATGCTTTTCCACGAATTCTTTAATAATAAAAGGTTCTTCTTTTAAATAGAGTTTAATTTGATAATTAACTATTTTAAACATCAGATGCCAAGGAGCATTAATTTTGAACTTATTTTACGCACGCACGCGCGCGCACACATGCACACATAAGGTATTTAAAAAATATATAATTATGTAAAATAAAATTTTCTTAAATTATTTGATTTAATTCTTACCACGATTAATATTTAAGAATATTTATATATTTATCTACATTTACTTTTATAATTATATATTCCAATCATTTCAAGTTGTACATTCATTTGTCAAATTTAGCTTAGCTACTATTAAACTACAAAACTAGTATAATCTTTAATATCCATGCTTATCATTACTTGTAATTTAAACTATAGTACAAGCGAACGAAATTACTTCATTTCTTGTTATTGTTCATTAAAATACATATTAATTATTTAAGTGATATTTTTTCTTAGTTTTTTTTTATCGTACGTACTTATTTAAATAATTAATGCTTATTTCGATGCACAAGGATTGTGCTATAAAACTTTTATTAAATAAATATTTGTCTATTTGAAATTACATCTGTATTATCTACTTTTTAATAGACGAGGCTCGATGATATTTTAAATTATTCGTCAAATTTGCAGGGTACATTCAAGAATTAATAAGTGCATTAATTATTGATAGGACACGTATGAGTCGAAGCAATTCGATCGCTGATAACCGAGTGCACTTCATTATTGAGATATGCAAGTGAACCGTGATTAGTTCGCATTTACCATTCCGAACAAGGTCTCGATATCTAGTAGATTTAATTCTATATAAGATACATTTATTATAGCAAACGCGTCCAAATTGTGAATATAAAAATTCATTATGTCGATAATTTGAAGAAGCTTTTTAAATATTGATTTTGGAAATTGATCATTGGAATTATTTAGTCGAATTTATTTTTAAAATGTCATTACCGGGTCTGTAAAAATTATAATTTTTAATATAACACTATGTGCAATTTTACTAGAAATTGCGTTAGCTTCGAGTAGGATTTCGTGGTTGATTAGGTTAAAAACCAGAAATTTCTACTGTAACTAGGTCACGTGCCTTACCACAAGGAGTTGGAGGATGGTTTAAATTAGCTTGGCTCGAGCCTCATAAGACAATCAAATCAGATAAATGCTTAGCTAGTCACTTATTAATTTTTATCGTTTGTCAAATTATTGACTAATAATATGAATGTCCATAAAGTTAAAAATTAAAAAAAAAAAGTTAATTTTTTGGGAAAAATATCTTGTAATACAAAAGTGAATATGCAATTAAATAAACAATGTAAAATTAAAATGCATACACAATAAAGTATATGAAGTTTTTAACGAAGTACTTTTAATGCTTGCAATTATATACATAAATTAACATTATTTAATTGATGTTGTATAGTATTACATTTAATTAATATTTATCGCTGTATTTAATTACTTACGCTTGAAAAATAATAAGCGTCTGAAGGTAAATGGAAATCCTTTCTAACCTTTATCATATCTACAATTAACTTTATAGTAATACTTTAAGGTATGATCAATTATTCTTTGAATGACTTTTTAACGTCCCTCGTATTCTCATGAATTTCATTTCCTATTCCCAACATTTGCATTATAATACTTGGATTACAAAAAACCATAAAAAAAATGTTTCGCGTAATAATAATTTTTCAACTGCTCGGTCTTTTGATAGTGCCGCTAAAGCACAAGGAAACTTGTAAACGTTCCGAATTGCTAGCAGCTGACAAGCATAAATAAAGTAAAGCGCACATAATGAAGACCACTAATTCAATATCCCGCGAGAAAAATTGTTTAATTCCAAGCAGCTCCTAAGCGATATCAGTTTCAAAAGCCAGACGGCGGGCCCTAGCAATTTTTATGCATTGCCGGCTCACTTTATCGAGACACTAAACACTTACACGCCAATAGAAATAAAAGGACAGGCACAATAGCAATGCAGCGAAGACCCCATGAACTAATCGAGCGTTAATAATCATTCGTTCCATAATTTTCGCATATTATTATCGCATTCTTCGTCGTATTTTTACCTACCATCATCACCGATCAATAATATTACACGTGTAGCGCGTGTACGTGGCATTCATAAAGGGGCGCTCGTAGGCCGGGAGCCGGTTCACAGGGGCTTATATATATATATATATATATATATATATGTATATATATACTTATAGCCCAGCAAACTGATAGTCGCGCCAATATTCGTGTATATTACTTTTACGGTGCGGATTATACTGCGAGATATTTAACGCTTGGCACATAATCGCGTTCATCTGGTGTAGCCAGGCGCGGGGCTCATTCGCTGGCCGATATCAGCGCCAACATTTAACCGCGTTACTCAGTGGCGGCAGAAACTTTGAATGACGCCCTAGTAGTAGACCTCCTCTGTCGCCCCGACCTCCGTTCTCGTGCACACTCACACACGGGTGCCCGTACGTCTGCCGCCAGGGCGGGGGTTGCGTAGAAATCGCAGTGAAACAATGCTTGACTCGAATATCCGCACTTTGATTATTGGGCGTCGAATACAGAGCTCTTTTCCTCGTACCCCCATCCGTACTCCCCTCTGCAATCTCACCCTGCACCGTGGATGACATCGGCCACGACTCCGCGTCGAATATAATGGCGAAAATTTTTTAACGCGCACGTGAACGCATTTGCCGGACACGCCCGAGTAGTCATCAGATTCCGTTGAGCAAACAATGCACTCGACCAATGCGGGGATGGAAGCTGCGAGTAGACGAAAGCCGCGACGAGGCCGATTCCGAAAACATAAGCATTCGCTAGGAAGACTTTTACGACTGCTTCTTGATTATAAGCTCTCAAAGCTGAACCATTGAGCTATGGATTAGTAGTGCTTCCTATTAGCTCTACTTATGTTTCCCCGCTCGCGCGTTTTATATTATTTTTAGATTCAATATCGTTTCATATGATTGATATATTTTAATGGAATTGGAGAGTGGAAATGTGTCGGTTCGAATTGTTCGATTCGTTAAGCAAGCGAAGCGGACGATTAGATTTGTTTTTTATGAGAATCCGTCTTAATAATGGCACAAATCAGTAGATGTGCTTTTAATTCTGCGGATGTAACAGAAAATTACAAAATGTAAGAGTTATTTATGAAAATTCATAAATTGTCGACTGTCGAGAAGTTTTCTTACGACGTACATTTTAAGGAAAATTTCAATAGAGACTTTCAAATTAAAAATACTGTTTAATGCTATAAAAATCAATCTCCACTTAAACATTTTTTTATCGTTTTGTATTTTATTGATCACTGCTGTTTGAAATCGTCAAAAAACATGCAAACGCTACAACAACAAAATTTACTTTTAGGTTATGTAACAAATGATTCAGAAATGATTAACTCATAATCTAAATGCGTTTCATAACCGGATTCGTGTTAGCATTTTACACATCAATTTATTTTACTTGTTTTTTCACTTCAATTTCTATATTTTTTTAATTTTAAAATAATTTTTTTTAGAGAATTAAGCATTTTTTAAGAAAACAGTGCACTGTTTTAGATATGTTATAAAAAGTGTTTTTGTGAATGGAATACATAATATTTTTTTCTCAAAACTCTTGAAAATACGAATAAATAATATACACATTTTTCTTTAATAAATTGATTACAATTTTACAACACCAAAATTGGCATTTTATTATTGCACTAGTGCTCTCTTTTATTAATTAGATATGAATATTATCTTAGGATAAATCAAGATTTTTTGGAGAATTTTTCAACTTGAAATGACTGTAATTTAGGAAAAATCTTGAAATGTTTTTTAATGAAAAAGAGCATATTTTTGCTTTAAAATAGTTTGTCTTTTAAGAAGCAGGTCGTGTAAATCTGAATATGAGAACTGAGATTAATTTTCAGGTGTTAGAAACATTTCCTAAAGTCGCGTTAAAATCTCTGACTTGCGGATATAGGTTACTCTTTGTTAGTTAGAATTTTACTCAGCAGTCGAGATTACTTTATAGATATGTGCTAAATATATTTTAAAAGCTAATTGAAAACTTTGAATTTAAGCTTTTATTTACTAAACTTTCTTAATAATGTTCATTTTACTCACACATTTTCTATACCTATGATTTTAGAAATAATTTATTTCCATTTGACAATATAATGGATAAGTAATTTCAAACGTGTCATTTCTAGAATTGAAAAATTATAGGAAAAATTTTTCTTACGAATTTGATATATTTATGAATAAAATAGCTATTATATGGGAAATAGAATTTTACTGTGAAATATTTTTTTTTTTTTTTTTTTCTGTATTGAAAAGTTAGAATGAGCCGATTACAAAGAGTGTTTTATTATTATTATTCATTTCTTTAAAACTTATCTGAAATTTCCATTTTTAGATAATGACTACGTTCAAATGATTTTTTTTACTATTTTCACGCACATAACACATTGTTTTATTCAAAGTATTAAATAATTTGTATTTCACTCATTGATGTAGCTAAGTGGTACAAAGATTTTAATTTTAAAAACAAAGTCATTCTTTGCTTGGATTCATTCTAACTCTATTTGTAAATATAATAAATTATAATCATAATTACATACATACATATAGTCTCGATCTATACAATTTTTATATTAGTAATTATTGAATAAGTGCCAATACAAATTTATCAAATAAATTTCTTAAATTACAATTAAGAATCAATATAAATGATAAAAATTGACTTTTGCTTAAGTTAAACTTTTTAGAAAATGATATTAAATTTTAACGGGTCTGTGATCTGCTAAACATGAGAAAATCCATTTTACTCTATTACGTATGCCGTTTCAGTCGGTCGACGTTCCCTAAACTTTCTGAAATCGGGAAAATCTATTTTACCTGACTTTGGCATTTTAGACTAAAACTTCTTGGAACAGATTATAAATAATAATAATAATAATAATAATAATAATAATAATAATAATAATAATAATAATAATAATAATAATAATAATAATAATGATGATGATGATGATGATGATAATAATAATAATAATAATAATGATAATGATAATGATAATGATAATGATAATAATAATGATAATATATAATCGTATTAACTTTTGTTATCTTGAAATGATATATGAAAAATTAAAAGAATTTCTATGAAATATTGAATTGTATAGTTGCACTGAATACTACTTTCAACATAAAATGTAATTTTAGCAGTAATACTTTTTTTAAGTTCTATTATTTCAAATCTGTTTTATATAGATTTTCAGTATGACCGGCAGTGTCACCGGCACTTTCGATTTCAATTCACATTTATCTAGGTTATTAAGAAAGATTGACTAGATACAATGACAATAGATTAAACACGAATATTATTAAGTAACCGTTCATTCAAAATATTTTAATTTTGCGCTCGATTTATTATTTTAAATCATTAGCTTTTAAAAAATATAAGAAGCTCGATTATTTATTCAAACATCAAAAGTCTGAATGTGAAATATGAAAACTTGTGCTTTCATTCAGAAGTACAAAAGGAAACAAGTCTTTGCTGGCGTTACAAGTATAAAAATAAAAAAGCACCCTTAGAATAAAATTCCCCAATGCAACAAAACTATATAAATAACAATCGGCCTTCGAGGTATTTTTTTATCCGTTTTATCCCCAAAGGATATAAACAATCGATGTTTTCGTCCTCTAATTCCGCCCTTCTCTCTCTTTCACTCGATCTCCGTTTATATCTGTCTCATTTCGTCCTTCACTACCGACTGAAACAATTCTGCGTATTTTTCCCTCGTCGTCTTGGCTTTCTTTTCGGCATGCTTCAATAGCACAGCAGTAGCAAAGCTTTCTGTGTTTCTTTACTCAATGTGAAGTTTCAACTTATTTTACAAACATTGGTATACGAAGGGAGTAGTATGATCGGAAGCAGTGCACAAAAAAAACTTGAAAAAGAATAAATATAGACATCGGCTGGACTCTTAGTCATTGCGCTAACTTTGTACGAACACAGGTAAACTTTCACTTCCGCAAACTATGCATCGATATAAGCGGGCGCACATATACATACTCGTCACCTACACACAGTCGCAAATGAATTGACCAGGATATTCGATTCAATTCTCTAGTCCAAAGCGTGTAGTTTTCTCTCATCTTTATTTTCTCTCTTTCCTCTTTTTTATCCCGCTTTATGCGAATCTTCTTTCTATACTTGCATTCCTTCCTTCACGCTAACTCTCATTTTGTATTATTTCTTCGAGTATTTATCGATTCGATAGAGTGGAACGGTCCCTGAACCACTGGCGTCTCTATGCCTCTCTGTCTCTCTTTCAACAGCCCAACTTCTTCCAAAGCGCGTAATAGTTGCGTAACAATTTTTTTTCTCGTTTCTTTTCCATCCTCTCCGCTGTATAGTATATATCTATATATATATATCTATATATATATATATATATATATATCTATATATATATATATATATATATATTCATTGTACACTTATACATTTA
>JAPYYT010002305.1:0-24097 GCA_030522565.1 Ceratosolen corneri | reverse complement strand
AAAAGAGTACTATTACCCGCTGCGGGGGATTAAGGAGCGCGACCCTCGACTTCACGAGCGCTTGCGTTTTCAAGAGCAACGAGAAAAATCGCCACCCCGACCGCGTGTGCGCTCACATGCCTCATCCTGCTGGCCCTTTCGCAAAATCAATAAGCCCCGGCTTGGCGCCCGCGGGCACGCGTTAAGGCTTCGGCTCCGGGAAATCAGAGTCCGAGTATCGGCCTCCGACTCGATTTTGGCCCCGCGGGGGTTGACTGAGCGGCGCCAGAACTTTTCGCCCGAGCCCGATGTCCTTCGTGCGCACTTGGGGTTGACAAATGTCCGAGGCCGGCCGAGCGGCTCTCTCAGCGAACTGGCGAATGCCGATGAAAAATTTGGACTTGCTGACGTGGCGTCACTAATGGATTCAAAAGAAACGGCGCAGGTGACCTTCCGGCCTGATCTCTGCCCCCCAACTTATATAGCGAATTAGCCTTCAATCAATTTTCAAGTCTCCCGCTCCTTTTTATAATTCGGATAGCTAGGATCTCGACAATAAATGCACTTCGGGACAATGAATGTCCGCGCGTTAAATCTCACTTTTATGCAAATGTAACTTGATTCAATTCAATCTTAGTCGAATAGCTCGTGCGTGCAGGTGTGATTTGCCATGCCTAAATAATACGACTATTTTTGTTTTAGGCAAGCGAGATTATCCCAATACCGAATAATTATTCGCATATTCTAAAATACGATAATACCATTTTCCATTATACACACATGCATTTATAAGCATATATATATATATATATATATATATGGAAAAGCTGCTAGGCTGATTTAAATATAATTGTACAGCTTTAAAGCCTCAATCAATTATAAATTTATTTCAAATACTCATTATTTGAATTATAGTTTACTTTCAATATATATATGGAAGCATCACTACATGCCATTTGCAAACACATTGACACACAGAATTTACATGCCTCTGCATTACTTTGAATTTAAACCAATAGCTTACTGCAATTATGTAATTAAAATATTTTTCCGTTTGAACGAACGCACTTATTTTAAACAAATTCATTCGTATTGAAATTTGTTTCTTTACACCGGCAGAGGTGGGGTGGGGGGGGGGAAGGCAGTATTTTGTAGCTTAGGTGATTCAAATGTCACTAAAAGAATGTCCTATTTAAAATAGTTAAAATTCTTCATTTATAAAAAGTATTTTTAATTGGGAAATATTTATGTTCTAATTCAATATGTGAATATTCATTATTAAAATAATCCTTAAACTTAGATTGAAATTAATAGGCAATATTAGCACTAAATAAAGCTTTATATAAAGATATTTTATGTCCCCAATAAGCATTTATTTATTAAATTGTAGGACAGCATTTATAATCATAAAAACTAAAATTCTATATTTTACAAGCAACGATATATCGGATAAGTTAAATATATTTAATAGTTATTTATAAATAATAATTAATAATTTATTGCACACGTAACGATTTAATTTTTTTTTTAGCTTTATTTTCCTTAGAGCTTCTTTGACTTACGACTATTTTTTCCGCCTGCATTTTATTAATTATAACTAAATTTTACTTACATACTCTTTGCTTTCTTAATCCAATGGATCTTTTGTTTAATCGACGATAAATTTGCTTTTATAGCTGCTTTTCAATTACAGCTAGTAGTCACATTTTGATATCGTTGATACCGCACTTGATCTCTTCCTTCTTATATTGTATTCTCCATTTCAATCTTTCGCCACTCCTTTCTTACTACATTTTGATAAACAGTTTTTAATAATACAAAAATTTCATTCGCTCGAGCTTAGGGCACACTTTATTGTCAAATGGAAGATTTTTATCATAACTTGAAGCGCACTAAAACGGCAGTTTCATAAAATTCAAGTCATTTGCTCAATTTGCAATAAAAGAGAAATTTAAATTTGATTTTAATAGAAGAAACAATATTTATAATACGAACGGGGTTGATCTAATATAAAATTTTTTTTTTAATAGTCTCGAGATTTCTCTCTTCCCTTGCATTTACGCCGGAGCTTTTCTTTCCCAGCCAGGGCTCCTCCGTCTTTCGTTAGTTCGCTCCGTTTTTTTTCCTTTTTTTGTCTTTTCTTATTTTATTGCGACCCATGAACTGAAACTCATTCCTCGAGCGAATACACTCGTGGGACCTGTAATAGCTTTGCTCTTATTTCAACATGTGCATAAAGCTTATTTCGATTGATCCCGCCCATAAAATTCAGGCGCTTCCCGCTCTTGAGCGCAGATTTCGCTCTTCCTAAGACACGAGACCTTCCCTTTCATTCAAATGTAATTTTCTCTTCTCATTTGTAAAATCTCCAATATTCTGTTATATTGGAATGCAGGGGCAAACATGAGCAGTGTCGGCGAAATATTTGAAATGCAAACGCTTTTGCCGCAGTCTTAAATAATCCATGGACTGGCGCAATTTAGCTCTGCCTGCTGAAAATTATTAAAACTATTATATCAAATAATATCCTAAGCAGCCGTTTCATTTGCCCCTCATCTTTAGAAAGTCATGCTCAAAGCGTTATTCCTCATATTATCATCTCGTCCGTTTACATCGCGCCGATGCCTATAAATTCTTTCCTCCCCCCCCCCCCCCATTCGCTTCACGATCTTAAAAATCATCCGATCGATTCGGCAATATTCGCAGGCTAAGAAGAGAATTAAAAAAAAAAAAAAAAAAAGAATTACGCCTCAAACCCCGTAGCGATCAAATAAAGAGGAGCATAAACATGCAAATGGAGGCCAATATAACAAATAACGAGTTATCATCCCCGAGGGAATTGTTTACGAGATGATGCAGGAACGGCCCGATACGTAATCACGAATCCACTTGGAAATCGCGCAAGAATTTCCAGCCCAAGCAAAAGCATACGCGTCATTTGCTTCATGGCGTTCCGTAAGCTCTTTTATAAAGTGCCGCAATTCGTTATGGTAAATGAGGAGAATGAGATATTTTGGTGATAAGAAAAGCAAGTACAATAGCATTGCTCTAAAGGCAGTATTGGTGGGTATTTAATATATATATTGGATGGCGTGCAGAATGATGCGTCGTCTCCTAGGGCAATTTATTTATCTTGCAATTTTGTCTTGCGAATTATGCGAGCGTTTACAGAGAGCCGTAAATTCTCGTCAGCTTAAGGAGACGATGCAGCCGGATGTTAAGTAATTAAAAAATTCGCTCGGTACAAAAATAATTAAAAACTGCTGCGCGCAGCGGTTTCACCTTACGCGTTTCGGTAGCCGCGAGTTCCAGGAAAGTCGTCGTGCCCCGCAAGAAAGTTGCTCCAAGCCGAGGCTCTCTCGCATCCCCGTTGTCACGCATACAATAAAATCTCTTCGCGGCGAACAATCGCGCGAGGAGTGGGGGGAGAGGGACCTCGCTCCTCGTCTCGCGACCAGCCATCCCAGTGAGAAAAAAAGTGGGCGATGAAGAGGGGAGGGAGGGAGGGAGCCGAGGCTCACGTCCAGTGGAAATAATAATTTTGCACGTAGGCAGCACTCGAACGAGTAGTACTCGGGTGGCGGCTACGAATAGGGGAGCGCAAACGAAATAGTACGATAATTCGAGAGGAGGGTGATTGTTGCTCGTTACACTTGCAGCCCCAGCCCCGCGCCAATTTTTATTCCAACAAATGGAACTGCCAGAAGCAGTGGAAGCCTCCCGCGAACTGCTTCGGCAACTCCTGCCAGGGACAATCGCAGCGAGCGCTGCCTTATGGACGACCGGCAATTATTTGGATTTTTTATTTGGCATTGGGCGCGGGCGACGGGATGATTACGATTTACGATTTAGCGAGTGATTTGAATTGCGCGAGCTCGCTGCAATTTACGTTTGTTTTATGGGCGTGGGGGGGGGGGGGGGGAGGAAGGGCATCCATCCTGGATGGAGTGCCAGCTGCGCGGCAATATTGAGGGACTCGTGTGGTGGTCCATTCGCCAAAGACTTTGTCGGGCCTCCGGTTTTGCGGTTTATTGGCAAAATTTAAAATGGCCCCTGCACTCGCGCACTCTTAAAGTTGCAAGTGAGCTTTCATTTCAAGCCACGAGGCTTTGCGAAATCGGGAAGATAATTTTGTTCCTGGCTTTGTCCTTGCTCCGTGAAAAAACAATTTTCACTAAGCCGACGAACCTTATTTCCGCGCTCATAAGTTTGTAGGAACGAGTAGCGAGGTGGGTTATGGATAAAAGGGGGCAATCATCTTGTCATGGTTTAATTGAACTACGGCAGCATTTTTAGTATATAAAATAGAAAGCAAATGATCTCCGATATTCTTTAATTATTATTTCACGATTAATTGTCCTTGATTGCTCATCTTGGTGGTCGTTGATCACCCCACTCGGCTAACGAGTACAACAATACGACAAAACAGCATTAATTTGCCAATAGTTTGTTTGTGTGTGTGTGTGTGTGTGTGTGTGTCGGTAATAGGCCGGTTATCGAGCGCTGCGCGTATTTATTAGGAATCGTAGAAAGTTTCCTTGCACAACTCGCCTCATCTACAATAGTTTTGATGTGATATTTAATGTAAACTGAATTGTCAAATCAAAACTTCACAATGTAGCGTGGATTCAAAGAACTGCTGCTCGAATTATTATTTACTTCAATGAATTATTTATAGAAAGTTGGCTTCGCTTAATTCGATTTTAGGCAATAAAATGGGACGAATGGACGTAAAAGGTCGAATGGAATGAAAATTAAGCCCAATTCATGTTCCATTTGGCTGAAATGCGATTGAAATGTCGCGTAAATAAAATGAGGAGGCATCTTTAAAGAATGTCTCGGGAATGAAATATGTCGCGAGATTATGTACCCTTGAATTGATTTCAGTATGAAAATTATTGTTAGATTCTCTTACACAAATTGGCAGGAAGGAAGTATAGTATTTGGCTTGTAATTTCTTATTGTTATTTCGTAATTCATATAACTCTGGATATAACTCATGTTATATGAGAATTGCGTTAGATAAAGAAAGGCATGTGGGAATCAAGTGGCGGTGTATAAAAATGCCACTTTCGTAGGAAATTCGTAATGCGAGGCAACTTATTTTTACCGGCAACGTGTATTATAAGATGGGGGAAAGAGGCAACGGGCAGCCTATCGTACACGCGTGCATAAATCCTAATCTAACAGGAGGCGCACTAATAATCCGTTTGCCGAGGAGCAGCTCGACTCGCCCGGGCCATTATACAAAACACGTTCAAGTACGCAATAGCAGGATCTCGGAGTTTTGGGGTCGGGGGAGTGCGGCAATTTACGGTTAAGCTGGTTAAGAAGCGTAGGGGTGGCAGGTGAGGCGCAGCCTCCGGATAATGAGAGAGCGTGGCCAAAGACGGAGAAGAGGAGGAGGAGGAGGGGGGGGAGAAGCCGAGGAGTGCAAGGCCGCGGGGGATGAATATTGGCGATCGATGGGGCACTCGATGGGGCTGGCAAAGCCTCGGAGGAGTTGGGCCTCGGGGGGGTGGGGGTGAGGAGGTCGCGTAGGCGTCACGTCTGGCAGTCTCTTTTGTTCTCGCGTTGTTTTTTAATGGCCGGCCGAAGCGCCGACACGCGCTGAATATTACCGAGTACTCGCGTAGTAGGGATATATTTGGTAGGCGAGGCGGTGCCTCGGTACTCGCGGCACGTGTATCGATTTACAGTTTTAATGATGTATGCTCTCGGCTCGGCGGATGAGGCGGATCGGGCGCCAATCTGGTGAAGCGTGTGTTTGGAGTCGCCGCGCTAAACGCTCGCCATTATATTTCGCCAAGTTTTTTCAACGTGGAAATTCCCCGCGGCGACTCGTCCCCCCCCCCCGTTAAAATGCAATTGCGGTTAATTCGAGGCGCCGCTATCCACTCGAGTGGCAAATTTATTAATACGTAGGGTAATGCTCGCCGCGATAATACGAGTTACGCCCTCGCTTTTCAGCCGACAACGAATTCTCTGAGTTGGGGTACTTTGGACGCCGTGTGGGCAATTCTTTCGCCGAGATTATCATGTATAAGCGTACGCCAACTAACAACCTGAGATATATTATTGTAATCTCCGTTGGAAGGTTATAAAAGCATTATTAATCCTTGTAGAATATTCAGCTCGGACGCTCGAATTACTTTGCGACTTTAACCAGCTACTCGACAACAACAAAAAAGCATTACTGTACTTTTATTAAAAAAGGCATCACGTATTATAAGGTTTAAAAACATGTATTAAGCTACTTTTGCGAACTGTTGCTACTTTTACAACGGCCGATATTAATCTATTTCTTTAAATTTACAATTACGATACTAATATTGCACACGGACACCCACCCACCCACACACACACACCCACCCACACACACACACACACACACACACACACACACACACACACACACACACACACACACACACACACACATGAAATGGTATTTGAGATAATAGTAAAGTAATTTTTTTTGGTCCCGCCCATTCATATCCAATGTTTGAATTTAATTTTATATTGTAAAAATTTTGCTGAGGCAAAATACGAAGGGAAGGAGTTAAAGAAGCAATTCATGATTCATTAAATGCTTAATATTCGGTGTCGCTGTTGGAAGATGCGGAGCGGGTTGACGTCTGATCATTTGAGAATGAAATGGCCTTAGTCGAGGTTTCGCGCCGCTTCACAGCATTTGTCGGTCGAGAGTTCCTTAATACATCGGATGCTACCAGCTTTCCTAAATTTAGCTCGTCATCCCAGCCCGGAATCCTGGAATAATCTGCTTTTCAGTATTCCAAGCGTTACGAAAGTGCTTGGAATGCAAGTCAAAGTCCCGGAGCTTCGTACTTCCTCGCGAGATCTCTGGCGTTTTGCCGTCAGTCCGTCTTTTCCCATTAAGGATCCTCTCATTGTTCGAGCATAACAGACTTGCGCCTCCACCTTGTATCTTTGTTTATAACGTTTATTATACACGCGTAAACGCATTCTCTTTCGAGTTTCATCGCATGCAAGTTATTTGTGTGTGTGAGGGTGTGTTTGTGTGTGCCTCCTTAATTTTATGTAATAGTCTAGATTCTAATGCTCAATATTCGTTTTCGATCATTGTTATTCTTTTTGTTTTACAATAAATGACAAATAAATTCCAATTGGAAAAGTTGTAAGTGAAATTTATGCTTTTTAAGAGATGTAATAGTTTGAAGCCGTGTCATCTTCGTTCTTTTTTTAGTTGTGTCGACGTTCTTTCTTTTTCTATGCATTAGGGAGGGGCGCAATTGTTGCGCAGTACTTGGTAATGTCGATCGCGATAACAAAGATAAGATGCGAGTTTCGCACTCGTCACACTTGACTCGCTGCTAATCTCAGAATATAACGAGTAAAATCGTAAGAAAAGGAATAGAATAAAATAAATCTTTAATAACAAAAGCTGAATACAGTATTCCTTAAAAATGGAATATAAATTAAAGTAATGCGCTCACTTTATGTTGGCGTTGCGATTAATTATAGGACCGTCGTAGCAGTTTAATAAAATGTCGTATTTAAGTGGATTGTTGTGGATTCAAGAGATTAATAATAAGCTGTATGAGATGGACGGGAGTGGGAGAAAATGAGGGACTAGGATGAAATGAGAATCACTTGTGTTAGCCAGCTGACGTCTAAATTTATTCGGATAAATTTTAATAAATAGCGCGCATAAGAACGTCGCCCAACGTATTGCTGGAAAATCTCGAATTAGAGCATAAAAATACTGATGGAGAAGGCAGTATATCGTCTTTTGTCGCCACGACGCTCCATTCTTCTGTCTCCGCCCCACTCGTTCGTTTTAACTATTTTTCCTTGCTCCTCCTGCGCCTCCCTTCATTATTAATGGAATTTTCCATGGATCGCAAGTTCCGACTGACTCGCCGTAGACTCCTCACGTGACTCCTCGCTAAGCCTCTCCGCTCATCCCACATTGACTTTTCTATTCTCGTCTAATGCGGCCTTGGCCCGATCCACACTAAAAAGCCAGACTGAGGTTGATGCACGTATGCCGCCGAGGATAAATAAATGGGTTTTAAATTCCCAACACCTTCTCATCTCGTTACCCACACAACGTAGGTTGGGTTGAGCGTCGGGGTACACGATATGCTCCTGGTGCTTTTAATATGAGCCGAGGCGCGCAATACGCTACGGCGTATATCAATGTCTCGTAACAGACTGTATAATAAGTAAATTATTCGACTTGCCGGCATTGTTCTGTCTCCCCTTTTTGAGCATCCGACTCTCGGTGTTCCATTTCCGTATATCTGCACTTGTACCTATTAAGTCTAAACAGTGACACAATGGGCGATGCGCAGCTCCAGGCCCCACACCACCTCCACAGGGCTTTGCTCGCAGACACTGTGGACTCGATCCCTCAAAAGGTTACACCTCCTAGTAATTTGCGTAATTACTCGGGTTTGCATTACGCTTAGTTGCCACAGCTATCTGGAGCAGCGGCGGGAAAATCGATCGCTACTTTCGTCAATATCCATTATCCGGCCGCAACGCCTCGACGTACACAATATTCCTGGATCCACCTATCAATGTCATTCTTAACGATACTCCCTCGAATAACCTACAGCTCGCCATATTCGCATCAAAGGTTATTTAGCTCCAACTTTCACGAGCTCATTCGCTTATCTCCTATCCCCTGACACTCCACGCTCTCCAACCCATTATGTGCATTAAGCTTCCTGTCATTAACCAAGAATGTCGAGCTACTACTCGTGCACTCCCGCAACAGTCTGCTAGTGCATACAGTACTGTTTTAAGTATATTGACAGTGTTTGCGCAGTATGCCAGCACGTGTCGATACGTGAAACTTATTATTCCGCCACTGTCAGTGCGTAGACTCCGAATAGCCTCGCTGCTGGCTTTATTATCAATTTTCATCACCTGCAGACAGGCATATTTGACTTGGTCATTTTGGCGAATGTGTATAGGCCATCGAGTATCGAGTCGTTAAAATTCTTTTATTCCATGATATTGGTTTGGTAAGCATTCGATTAAGCGCCTTTATTCTACTGTTAAATATTTATTCTGTGTATTCGTGGAAGAATATTCTTTGTGCAACAACAACAACAACAAAATTCACTATATAATTTATATATATAAACATAAGCTGCAATTATTTCAAACCTCATTGATTTGAACATTGATATTCCCATTCATTCTTATGATTATAAAGATCTTATCTGTGATTTATACTCGTAGAAATTTGCTTATGAATTTCTGGTAATTAAACTCGTCAATGCGCGTTTATTAAAAAAACATATAAAACGACATGTTATAATACCATTACCCAAATTCTCGCAATAATAAACAAATTTTTAAAAGAAGTATTACAAAACGAAGCACTTTCAATTCTGTGGTAAATCAGATATCATCGAGCATTCATTGACACGCGAATACAAGAAAAGTTTGAAAGAATATATGTACATATATATATTTTTTACAATCACTTGTCCGGAAAATTTTAGTCATTTTAATTAAAAATAGGATATATATGTATGTATATATATGTATATGACCAAATAGCAATTAATATGCAAGTTTTACTTTATATATATACGTAAGCATACAGATATTATTATTTAAGCATATAAAATTGGCACTCTTTTCTAATTTATTCCTAAAAACATAAAATCTTTTTTCATACTAATATATCGAGACTCATCGAGACATCGAGATTAATTTAATAAGCCACATATTAATCAACAACACTGGACTTTATTTACAAATGGCGAGGTTCAATTAAATCCTCTCAAATCAATATTTCACTCGTATATTCGTATTTTTCTAAATGTCAACCAGTCAGATTTCACTAAAATATTTACTACCACTAACACCCTCCAACTAATAATATAATTTTCCAGCATCAGGTATGTGCGCTTGAAAGGGGTGATATATATGTGACCAGAGATGGAATTGTAGGAGGGCTGAATAACCCGGTGGTTATATTCCGGGGCGATGTATTAATAATAATAATAATAAGCGTCTTCTATGAATGTCTATTGGGAAGGTCGTAGTTAGTATTTAAGGACGAGTCCTTAAATCCTCGATCTATAACCGCCGACTGACGAGTCCAGTACTCTTATGTAAATACGACATTTACAAGCGTATGTGACACAGATTTTAACTGCAAATACACACGCTCGCGCAACTCGAATACCTAATCCTTAGGCGATTGCAAATCTACTAATTGCGCCAATGAACAAGTTGTGTATTGCTGATAAATTAAAATGTAACTACAATCTTAAGCCAGGCAGCAATATAAGCTTTGTAATTATAAGAGATCAAACTACTCGGTATTACAATTTAGAGTGAAAAACCAGATAGGCAAGGTGTTGAACGGCATTAGCTTGTATACAAAAGTCGCAATTACAGAGCGCTAAGAGAATTTCATCGAAAATCTTGCACTCCACGACTGTCCTCCTCTTCGCACTCTCTCTCTCTCTCTCTCTCTCTCTCTCTATGTGCGTTGTCCCGGGGCCGGTGGCAACAACCTCGACGCTCGGTTATTTCAGTAGGTCTCTCCCGTCACGGAATGCAGACAGCAGCGATGCAGGCACACGTGTACCGCGTCTCCGCCTCCCACCCCCCCTCCCGCCGCCACCCGCCAACCGATACCCCCCTGCGCATTCCTCGCGAGCCCGCCCGTGCATATTGACCATTTTTGGGCTCCGTCCAGCTCGTTCAATGGCGATCGTCGGCCGTGACGCGTTGGGAATCCGACGTGGGCACGACGCTCGAGCCGCGACCCTGAATTCACGAGGATCTTTGCGATTGCAATGCTGAATCGACGTTTTGCAGATCGACACGTCCGGCAAAGCCTCACCTGTTCTGTTTAAAGTCACTCGGCTCTGCTGGAAGTTATTCATGCGACTGGTGCTCGTGCATCGGTATCAACAAACTGTTGCCCAAACTGATATTGAGCGAGAAAAGTTTTTTACATTCTACATGAATCTTCGGATGCTTTAAAAACCCTTTGCATAAATGACGTTTAATTTATTTTGCATTGGTCAGAGGATGTTCTTGCGAGGGCAGATGCAAAATGTCGTAGCTAGTAAGACAGTCCTTTGCTTTTTCTTTCAAGATCATTGAGTTGGCTTGAGCACAATTTTGAGAAATTCCTTTCCTTAATACTACGCAAATGACGATTAAACTATTGCTAGTCGCTTTGAGAAGAACGACATTTATTTATCTACATACTATTGTTAAATATTTAGCGTCGCGAAGAAATTCCACGTGATTAGCGCACACATGGTTACAGGTATGATAATAATAAGCTTTGTAATTACGTCATTGGAGAAAGTATAAATAATGAATTGTAAGCAGGGAAAATGATAATGTGGATGAAGCAAACATTAAAAATTAAAAATATTTATAAGGATGAGATATTATTGATTGGCATTGTATAATGTATGTCGATTGTTGCAAATATTTATTGCTTTTTCGAACGTCGTAAGCTTTATTTTCATAAATTAATCGTCGAAGTAATGAAAGTAGCGGTTGAGATAATATTTTTCGGGCAATAATTTAATTTCTTTTAACTAAAAATTTTCCTCAATATACTCAAAAGTAAAAAACACACTGTTTATTTTCTTATTTTGCTCGAAATTATATACTTTTCAATTTCCAACGAATCCAATTTATTATTTTATTTTACTTTTTTGTTCATTAACCATTGATCGTTAAATAAAATGTAAGCAAAGCAAATTAAATATTAATTTTGAATTTTGTCTATTATTATTGTGATGAATAGAAAAGAAGTTTGCCTCTTCTTTTCAATGTCATGTAGCTTAATAATCTGTTTTGTCCCGACACACTAAAACATTAAAACGATCGCAAAACTTATCAAATTCAGGGACTAAATAAAGAACTTTTTCCCTCAATCCTTTGAAATTTACATCTCGCTGACAAGTTACTAAATCTCTTTAACATGCGCCAAGTGAGACGAGCGCTTGTCGTCAGTAGGGAGTTTTAATGAAATTTTCATTGTTAATAGGTGATAATACACTTAACCGATGTCCTAATGGAATATTCATTGCTTATTATATTAAATTTAAATCGTAATATAAGTATCCTCAAGATATTAACCGTAAAATTAATTTAACAACAAAATCTCGTTGAATAATTTATTTTCCCTCCTATTCGTATATCTTATCCAATACTAATAATAACGATGATGTAACAATAATAGAAATTATAATAAAAAAAAAAATTAATAATTATGACGACTTAATAGTAATTTAAAACTAGTATTTTTACGATAAAGCGTTGAAAATTGTAGTTGTAAGTGTGATTTTGTTGAAAATTACGTCCAAATACTGGAGTTGGTTAGTTCTAATTTTCATTGATGAATCTTTTAAGCAATTACAAATAAACAAAGCGGTCGATGTAAAGTATCGATTTCAATCCAGTTAACTGAATAAGGCCGATAAGAAAGAAAGCAGAGCAAAGCATTATTTTCAGTATTCTGACAGAATCGTGACATTATTTTTATGCTATTTTCTGCCGCGGATAAACAACGAATCGTTATGAGGCTATTAAGAGGCGTAGATTGCATCATAATAAGATTAACAGTTGAAGAAGAGAAGAGAGCCAGTGTCTAGTGATATTAATTGGAAAGTGATTAGCAAGGTCCTCGAGAGGATGAGGGGACGACAAGAAATTTCTCCAGCCGGGGAAATCGGCCTTAAGCTAAGAAAAGTGGTAGCTCCTGCCCTCCCGCACCTTAACGAACAATTGATTGCATCTCATGGCGGATCCTGACGGGAATAAGAAAGTCCGAGTGAGGGAGGAGGGAGGCACTTCACCCCCGGCCGGCGAGAAGACGTTGACCCGAGGCGAATTTAAAATATCAACTTGATCGGAGAACAAGCATGCCTCTCCCCACACACGCGCCACCTTTCGTCGACACAACGCCAGAGTGTCTCGTTGTTGTTATTATCGCGTAGTTGTTCACCTCGGGCGTGGATGTACATTAAGAAGCGCTTTCCGATGGAATCCCGCGTACTTGGGGCGCAAAGTAATGAGTTAAGTAATGTTGGGTGGAGGCTCGGAGAGACGAGGGCGAAGCTTGGAGAAACGGCGGTTGTGATGGTTGGCGGCCGATTTTTTCCTTGTTTTGTCGTTGTTTTGTCGTTGATAGGGCGCCAATATCGTATTTGCATGCAGCTCACCATAAATTGAACGAGCGTAATCCCCTCGCAAGTTGACGCTCGCTCGTTTTCCAGGGCTCGCGCGGCTAATAAGTTGCGCCGGGATTATCGCGAGCGCCAAGTTGAAATCGGGGTAAAAGAAAGGAAAGGAATCAGCGCGGAGGTCCGGTCATTTGAGCGAGACTGCGTGGCTTTAATACGCCCCGGTGGATTCCAGTAATGAGCGAGAGTTGAATTTACCTATTTGCCCAGTCCCTGAGCAATTGAAGGGGGGGGATTTTTTGTTGACTCTGCGTCGCTCGGCTGGATTTGACAAATAGGATGTGTTCTGGTCCTGGCCAGGACGCGAGCCCGGGCGAAAGGACTTTGCCGAGTAGTGTACATGGGAGACACGGGGGAAGAGGTGGGGAGGGGGATGAGGAAGGCCATTACGTGACTCAGCGGATAAGAAAATGCCGCGGGGAAATTTAGGACTTTGGGCTCTTCGTTTTCATTATTTTCCCTCGTTTTTCCAGGCCCGGCAGCCTTCGCGATTCCAATCCAGCGGCATCGCTCGTCCTCCTTTCCACGGTGGTTGGGAGAGTTGCATCGCCTCTAAAGAGTATTTATATCGACGAGGAAAAGAGAATACGGAATTTATGGGCCGCGGGGTATCGGAGGATGGTGGAGGCGCAATAAGATGTGCCATTGCTTAAAGCGTCAGAAGCAAAATTTATTTGGCAAGGAAATAAGCTATTCTAGCCAGATGAAAGATGGGCCTCCGATGAGATTGTTTTCCCAACAATATCGCCCAACATATTAGCGCTTTATTAACGGAGAGTCGTTCATTTGTTCTATACAAGTTTGCTTCATTCGAAATAAGTAAGGATTTATAATACTTATTAAAGCTCAATCCCTCGTAGTGATTGTCTGACGTTCAATTTTAAACATTGTACTTCATTATTTTAAATTGGAATTTACGATTGCGGAAAGTCGATATTACATATTCGTGATCAAAGCCTCTCTGATATTGATAAAGAGAATACAATACTTATGTACACAGTTTTACATGTTTTTACATGATTTTACAAGTTACATACTAATCCGATACTAAGAGATTATAAGGCTTATTTGTTTTAAATGTATAAATTCTTATATATCACATACAAGAGAATTATTCGTTTAAACATTCAAGCTTTACAAGTGCAATGCTAGTGTTTATTTTAGTGTTTATTAGCACACAACTGTAAATTATCCAATTATATATTACATTTGATAAAGTTTTTGATGATTGTACATTTTAGAAAATCTTCTAGAGCTTAAAATGATCAAAATTTTCAAAGCTTTTTACGCTTAGACCATAGGGCATAATAATTTATTAAGACATAAACAATATTTAATCATTTTAAGCGTGTACTGTTGAATATGCCAATTATTATTGAGTATGAGTCTATCTTAATTCTAATATTTTCAATTAAACAAGGAAATTTATTGATATCCGTTCGCTATAACTTGAATGCACGTTATGAATGTAAATTTTCTGATCTCTAATATGCTTATGACTGTAAGTATAATTAATCAATTTATTACTTTAAGCTTATGTAATGCAATATATTATGAACTAATATATTCCTTGCTATTCTTGGCATTTAAAGAGTTTCTTTTAATGATCATAGGACTTATTTAAATGAGTTTATAAAAGAAAGAGTTTACGAACAAAAAAAAAGTTTATGGCTGTCGATTTAAACTTATTTGCATTTTAAGCGGGTTCATTGCGCAATTTACCAATTTTTTCATACATTGTAGTAATGTGATATTAGATACTAAACAACACAAGTTTGAAAATTAAATATCAATAGCAGTAACATATTCACTAATAAGTTGAATTTAATTTTTAATTTTCTAATTTAGAAAGTATCGGATACATAGATACGGATTTAAATAAATTGCGCATTCGCTGTTTAAATAAACAAAGAATTTCCGACACTCTGAAATATTAACATTTCCTTTATTCTTTATTTTACTCGTGAATTTATGTTATTGGACAACTGTTCACCGATCCAACTAATTGAATCAATTTAATAATTCCCAACATTTTCAGTCGAAGGAAATAAAAAAATTTTCCTACGAATTTAATATGATAAAGTTTAGATGAGACAATAAAAAAAGTCGACGGCGTAAATTCGATTCGACGAGTGACAGTGCAGAAATGACTGAGGCAAAAGTAAAATAGAAGTGTGAAAGAAAATCTGGGGGATAATTTTTGCTGATAATTGATCGGAAAAGACCAATTCGGCTCAGTATTATACATCGCTCGAAAACTTTCCCTCAAACATGTAAAATTTTTCTTTTTTTTTTGTAATTCTGTACTTCTAAATGTATGACCATCAAAGGATAGTAATAGAGAGCAGATTTTATGTGTCTTTCCAAAGGACACATAGGGATAGAAAATATCGAGAAAGATAGACAGATGGATATACAGAGGAATAGAGAGAGAGAGAGAGAGACGCAGAGTAAAGTAAAGCCGATAATTACCTGCCGACAAAATTGATTATCCGAGGGTTCGTTAACGCTAACAGAGACATAAAGTAATGGATTCTGGATTAGAAAAGCCTAGTGCTTCTCTCTATATTAGCATCTATTAACAAGGAGAATTTTATAAAAAATTTAATCCGATGCTCGTGGACCAGTCGAACAACCATGTGCGACAAATTTCGTGGTTTGAGAAAAGTCAAAATATTAATTATGCCACCAAAATGTTTTAAACTAATTTAGAATTTTCCGGAGTAGTATATCGACGATACTCGAGTCATATATTATGCAAGCAGTTTTCTACGAGATTTCAGATTTATCGAGAGAATTTTTCACTTTTAATTAAATTTCCTAATTTATAAATTCAACTATTTGAAATTTTAATAAAAGTTTTTATTGTGAATTATTTAATAAGGAAAGTTCGAATAATTGAAAGCTAAACTTGGTGAAATGGAGGAGCGATCGAAATCTCACATGATAAGAATACAAATTCAATGATCATTTTTTCATAATTTACATGTGCTTTATGGAGATATTCTAATTATGCACTTCTATATTATTAACATTTTAATAATAAATAATAAATAATAATCCCCACAGGAATTGTAAATGTTGGAAATGAATATATATATATATATATATATATATATATATACAATGGTTCATTAATCATTGAATAAATTAATGAAATCCTGCAAAATATCAAACATTATTTCTCATCCTCTTGTAATTATGCTAGTTTATTTTTTCAAATTATTTTGCAAAAGAATACAGTGATTTTCTCATGGATGTATATTTTATAACGCAGCAAGTTATTAATTATATTCATATTTGTATTTCCTCTCATTCGCATAATTAAAATTATCTCATTATTAATTCTGTTAATTATTATTATTATTGGATCCGCAATTTTTTATTATTTCATTGTAACCGAATGGAGTGATTATAATGACTCCATACAGCTTTATAAGAAAATTTAAGTGTCTGACGGGAAGAAGGAAATTATTCCTTTGAACGTAGATTAATATGTTCCTACGTACAAAAAAAAATTAATGAATGATAAATACAAAATATCGGTGTATTTTTTCTTTTCTTTCTTTTTCTTTTTTTTTTTAAACGAATACAGACGAAGGAAGTAGAATAATGGTAAAGTATCTGGCAAGCACCTCACGTACTTAAGTCGCATTATGAACGAATCTGCAAAGAAACTTGAACCACGAACATTAATTGAACGAGCGCTTGATGCTTAGGTGTATCAAATAAGCTAAAGTCTAGTTTAAAAACAAAATAATACTATGAGCTGGCTGTTAACAAGTTTTACTTCGCTAAGAATCTTAATTTATAGCAAAATGAATGGCTTTAAACGAAAGCAAATTTCTAAAATGTTGTCTTAAGTACGAATATATATATAAGATATATATATATAATGTTTATGATTGACAAGTGCTAATGTGCTTCTTTTAATAAATAAACATTACGTTGTTATATTTCGTATTAAGATGTGCCTGATCTATTTTATTAATCGTGTTAAATATTAATAAAAATGATTATGTTTATTCAAATCGCAAATGCATTGTGTCATATTCTCTGTCACAATTATAACCTGAAAACTATTAATCTAAATTACATACTAAATGGAGTATTTTAGCCTGAAGTATATGTATTGTCGGTATTATTCACTCTCCAATTTATATATAAATTATTCATTGATATTAATTATTTAAAGAGAATGCACTTAAAGATCGGTTGGAGCCATTAGCTTAATAACCAACTTATCAATATAATTCGATAAAAAAAATATTAGGGATTGTGCAAAAGCGTTCTACAAAGAAGATATTTTATTGAAGTAATTTTTAAATTTATCGTTAAATAATAGTTGGATTTGGCAAAAAGTCGACTAACCAATACTTTATTATAATAATTGATTTGGATAGAACGGAGAATTTGAAAAATATTATCATTTGTATACCCGACTTTAATATATTACTTCTTGTGTACTTATTTAATGATATATTTATCCTATTATTCGATTAATCACATATACGTGAATTCCACATTTGTTAGGAAGCAAACGAACCTGTAAATATCGTGTATTTTTAGGCTCTCAATAAGTACGTCCGTCATTACATGAAACATCGTACTGTTTTTTACATGATTTATTTTCCAATTAAACTTACGTACTTTTTTATTGAAATAAGTCGCAGAATAACAAGGAAATTACTTGATTAGTTTATTTAAAGGTGTAGCGTTTACTGAAGGTTATTATAATAGAATACATAGCTTTTCAATTGATGCTGTAACGTTTTATATTTATTACGTCTTTAGTCATCCCATACAATAAAGGCTAAATTAAAAAGGACAAATAATTTTAATCTAAAGTGATATAGTTCGCTAATGCATTTCAGTATAAAAGTTTAGAAACTTTTTACGCTAAAAAGTGAAATTCCAAAATATTAGTTTAAATTTTAAATACGCGCATGCGCGCTGTACAGTTCAAAATATTTATTTGAAATTTTGTAAGAATACCTAAATTTCATTTTAATTTTGCATTATTTAATAATTTAGAAGGTTATAGACAATTAATTGCATATTGGAACATACATTTTCCATTTTAACAAATAATATTAATATGATATTTTCTTTAAATATTTTTATACTATTATTAATATTAGCATTACTATTAATATAAGAAATCATATTTCTTAATGTATCGTTAGTTGTCATAGTGAGAAGAAACAATCATACAATAAATTATTATATATATGATAGAAATTTAAATAATATATAGCAACTAAGACAAATAAAGGGAATTTGATTGATTAACTTTTCACAAAAGCTTCTTAAATGTAATCCAGAATATAATGAGAATGACCAGTTCTTCAATTGATATTTGATTCAATAACTGGCTTTATGAAGGCCAATTTTTACAACTGTTAATTCGTCTATACTCGACATTATTAATCGACATCGCTCCATTACTTCATGAAACAATAATCAACGTAAGATACTAAACTCATTGTTTCGGGGGAAATGCGCGGTCGCTATATTCTTCTTCGTTTAACAATTGCGTCGATAATAGCGAGCAATTTTTTCTTAACCACCAACACCAAGCTTCCCATTGATTATACAAGCCAACGAAAATAATTTCTCTCTCTCTCTCTCTCTCTCTCTCTCTCTCTCTCTCTCTCTCTCTCTCTCTCTCTCTCTCTCTCTCTCTGTCCATTGAACAAGTCATTATTAATTAGTTTTGCGAGCGAGGAAGTAATTCTCGAATCATGTCCGGATATTGGTCAACGATCATCCCCAAAGAGCCCTTAACATACGCACTCGGTGTCCGTATTTCGTGGCGGGTGTGCCAAGAAAAAGGTTCCTCGGCTTTTAGATTGAAACGTCGACGCACGCCAGGACTACGAGCCCAACCTAATGAACCTCCTGATAGTGATAGATACTCGCTCCCTACACAAATATCTCACCGACATTCCCATAAAACAATCGAGTTGCTCTCCCAGCCGAGGCTCCACGTCCGAGCGACGATCGATCCTCCATGAAGCCGCCCACATTAATTCGATCGGCCGCTCTTGTCCTTTTCTCCTTACTCACTACTCTTTCGCCATGATTCAATAATGCACTCCGTGAAACAAGTCCCGCTCCCGACTCGTCGAGTGGCCAATAAACGAATCTTCTGGCTATTTGGTGTGCAACTTGTTATTGTTTGGTGACGCCTCTGTCTTAATAAGCTGCGAACTGATTGGGAAATTTCTGCCGTTAGTGCGTATTTTATGGTCGATTAAGCCGTTCGCGAGCCAACTCTGGTCAATAATAATCGATCTTATTTTGCCTGACTGCTGGGCTCGTGAATTATTGATGGGAAATTGGCTTTCAATGCTCTTTAGACATTTTTTATTTAGCTTAGCGATTAAATGAACATGATTTTGCGTGATTTTAATGCAGTGTGGTTAGTTTGGTGCCTTTACAATCGCTAATTTGTTGCAATAAACTTAATGTCAGGTATAAATTACTAGACTATTTTCCACAAATTACTCATTCCGAACAATTATCGGTATAAATTGTTTATAATAATTCTTCTGCGAACTTGTTTTGTCCGACTGACGTATCATTATGCTTGTGATCTTTGATTTTAGTGAGATAGAAATTTTCAGCCAACATTAAATGTAGAGATGACGTTTCGACTTATTTGGTAAAATATTTAAAGAGGAGTAGATGCTACGTATTATGTAATCAGTGGTAAAAATTTTACCTTAGCCTTCAATTACAGCAATCCATTGGTCAAGTGCAATATTTCTTATATTACACGTACATAGTCAATTGTAACAAAATGCATTTCATACTATTTAAACAAATAATTTACCTTTTTTTTTTTTTTTAATGAAATTGCTTTATCTTATAGATTTTCAATGATCAATGTGACTTTGCACTCATTAACTTTAAACATGACTGTCGATTAAGAGTAAAGTAAATGCGTGAGGTATAATTGGTACGAATATTGAATAGAAACTTCTTCCTCAAATAAAAAGCTGATCAAAGTTCAACAAATGTCATGAAAAGACCTGAAAGTTACGTATTTAACTATGCATTATGAAATAGAGAGTTATAAATTAAAAATCCATAACTCCAATACTGAAATCAGAATAACAGGACAATAACTGGACAGTTCAATTTATTAAGAGTGCCGATGTATTAAAATTACTAAACAACGTTGTTCTAAGTTTAATGGAATTAACATTGAATTGAAATATCGTGTGGTAAATTGAGATTTTCTGTTAAAAACTATTCGTAAACGATTACCACATCATAATAATAAAACTATTTAAAGTATGCAGCCTCCTGTTGTTAACATTAAAATTTAATTATTTTTATTGCACAAATTTATCTCAGACGCAATCATAAACGCTACTTTAATTAAAAAAGCTTTCCCTGCGTTACATTTGCTTTGATTAAAAATTAAGCGATAATTTTTTAATTGCCAGTATGATTTAATTATAGCATGATAAGGCGCTAAATATTAAAATAGTACGGTAATTATAATACGTGCGTCTGTTTATTAAATTTCAGTTTAGCATAATACAACGATAAATCACCAAATTAGAATATTCTAATTAAGGCTGATTAATGAATTTACATTGTTCATAACGAGTCGCGCCATTAAATATCTCCGTTCGCTGTTAAATGCGCTGAGAGATCGATACAGTGTCATTACACGGTATTATGACTCTGTACTAATTTGGCATTACTAGCAAGGGAATCAGAAACACTACGAAGCCCGGCATTTCCACGAATTTATATGGCATTTGTTCAATTTATCTGCCATTGTTGCTCGTTGATATGTTTTTCCAATATATATTTCTCCAATCAAATTTTGACAATTGGAGCTTCTGTGTCCAATTGCTACCCGTTCGCCTGCTTACTACAATTAATCTATACTTCTTCGGTAATCTTTATTATTATTATTGCTTTCGTGCAAAAAATCTTTTACTTACCATTCTTACGGACATTTTCCCCACACTTGCACAAATATCTCCTTAACAATTCGACATTCAGTTTCAGTAAACGCATTCGTCGTACTCCCTGCGCAATTACGAGCTTTTTGATAATCCGGCGAGTATCCTTTAATACCGCGATGCTTTTTATAGTCGTCTACATAGTATCGACGGAAATTAATTCAAGCGCATTAGGGGGAGTGAATCAAGTCAAATGTCTGACAAACTTTGCGCAATATAAATAGCAAACTGCCTATCGATTACATTGCGTCGACAAACTCTTATCAATCTATTATATTTCATTCGCTGCCGCGTTTAATGTTATTCCCGACCGAATTAATGTCCATTATAATAGCACCAAGACAATTAACGCTTACATAAGAAAAGAAGTCGGACACGAAATCAAGCATCCGAGGAGCTTCAAACCGATATGCAAATTCCAGCCGACGCTTATCTATCCGAAATCTCCCGATTCCCTCCCCAATATCCTCCGTCATACTTCATAAATAATGCATTGGATATCAATTATCGCAACGAGCTGGAGCGACAAAGCCAATTGGCCGCAGCCGATCCAACCAATCCAGCGACTAATAATGCACTTTTATTTTTCCTCGACGCCACGATACGGCAACGACAAACCCGACCAACTGACTTTCCAACTCGCCACCTATCGAGCAAGAGACGCTCCCTACCTCCCTCCCACCCTCCCGCCCTCCCTCCCTCACTCCCTCCCTCACTCTCTCTCTCACTCTCTCACTCACCGCCCCACCCGACCTTTCAAATGCGAATTATTTACCATTTTGCGAGCACTCGCATTCTGCGTCGTCTTACGAACAAAGCCCAACGCTCCTGCCATAATTCGATTGGCAGCCACCCTGGCGAGGAGCAGACAAAGGTCCTCCACCTCCTCCTCCTCCTCATCCTCATCCTCCTCATCCTATACCGCCGGTGTATTTCTCGAAACAGGGGCTGCCCCACGACCATACTAGCTCCTCTCTCTCTCTCTCTCTCTCTCTCTATTATCGCCATTGGATTCCGATCCCTCGCATGAGCGCCTGAATGGACTTTGATTTGCCTCCATCCCTCCTCCTCCTCCTCCCATCCTTCACCACAATCACCCCCCGTAAGTCACCCACCTCCTGCCCACGGACCCCTCTCATCGGCACCGCTGATTTTCTATGTTTGCTGATGACGCGCGATTACGGCTCGTCCAAATCCATGGTGATGAGATATCGAGCGTCCCACCATGTAACGCGGCCGGGTTTCCCATCCGAGTCCAAGTGCTCGAATGAAGCTCATTTTAGTGATATTTGTACACTAGCAAGTGGGAGGTGCCACGGGACATTCTCTCTTTTCTTCTTCTTCTTCTCTTTCCTCCCTTTATTTTATTATATCCGATCCTTTTATTATATCTGCACACCAAACGCAAACGTATTTATTTGTCATAACGCAACAATGATTATCTGCCTATTTATATTCACTCTTATTCCCATAATTACGTTGACTTTCTTTTCGTCAACATACGCAAACTGTATTCAGCACACATCACCGACTCGTTTACCAGATCGTTCATCCTCGTTTATAACGCACATTCTATCATTTATATGTTATTCTTTTCTTTTTTTTAATCGAGTCGCTATTACTGTTCACAAAAGTTACTAAAGCATGATTCGTGATAAGTTTACACAACTAGAACATCAATTTCATTCGGCGTTGAATCTATTTGTTGCTTCATATTAGCAAATTATTTTTCGCATTCAGATTTTAAATTGATTTGTAGTTTTACGATAATTTTAAGTACTTAGACGCACGTCAATGCGCATAATAGACTTGCTCTTTTACATTACATTAAGTGTACTGATCGAACCAATAAAAGAACAACGATACTTTTTGTTGCCTGGCAGCTTTATTGCGATGGACATTATTGTCCCTTTGCTTGCTAATATAATAAAATTACTTAATTATTACAATTACCGTAACTCTTATAGTCTCGATTTTTTCATCATTATTATCTTATTTTCGCAAAAATATTTCCAAAAAAATGATTTTCATTCTTTACTTGCTATTTCGATATCAATAATTGTATTCAACACAATTTCAATTATATTTTACGTCTACTTATCATTTATTATTAACTGTTAGTTCCTCAGATAATATAATGAATATATTGAATTTTATAATTTGTGAATAATATTATTCATAAATTCGACATTCTTTGATATTTATGTATAGCAATTTTACCATATATTTAGGTCAAATTGATTTTACATTAGGAAAAAAGGTTTCGAAATATTATCTAATTCATAGCTTATTATTATTTCATAGTTTTTCTTTATTAAAAAACTTTGTGGGACAAATACTCTTTGATTAATATTTACTTCTGTTGCGGAAATAAATTTCTATGCGTGAATTTTTTTCTCATTTGGCGGGGGGGGGGGTAGACAGTGGAAAGGGAGGATTAGCGAAAAAAATTAAAAGACATTAAAAATTTAAGCAGTTTACCATATTTTGTATAATCTTGCTTATGTTGAATTTGTAATTTTTGTTTAAGCATTATTGCTTTGGTCATGAACCACCAATTACTTGAATAAACTCTCATGAAATATTATCATTTTACTGATTTCTTATGTATCATGTAAGAAACATTATTTAAGCATTTTTAAGCAATAACCACTACTTAGTTAAATAAACCCTTTTGCAAGATTATCAATATCAATATGCCAAGATAAAAAGGAACTAATTTATTCTGGAATAATCGGGGTAGTCCTGGAATATATCCATTTGCGGTTTCCGAATTTCTATTTATTATTTGAGTAAAAACTAGTAAGTGGGGAGTAGACGTTTTACGCGGAAAAGGAGAAGAAGCGTCTCACAATTATTGTTACTATGGGATTTATTGTCCTCTTGTTTATATTGTCGAGC
>JAPYYT010002304.1:0-18974 GCA_030522565.1 Ceratosolen corneri | reverse complement strand
CCCCCCCGATAGTAGCTCCCCGGTATCATCGTATGTCTTTCATGCGCGCAAATTGTATTTCGCGATTATAGCTTCGATAGCCAAGCGCAGCAAGCAGATGAGCTGCAGCGCGCAACGTCGTGGTGTAGGGCGCATGTACATTCGCAGTGCGGCCCCTTCCCCACCGTCTTGGCCTTACCACCTAACCCCCTTCTCAAGGAAGGAAACTTCTATGCACATCAATCTCAGTAGAGTAGGAAAATTAGTTGACCCCCCACCACTCAATAATTGGACACCCTCGGCGGCCTAGCTTGCCCTGTAACTATAAAATGAGGCCGCAAGCACCCCGAGGGCAGAATTCTTTCAAGGTCTCCAGTGCAGTACCGTGATCTTACAACGCGAGTTTTCTCTCCAGCCCAGCAGTTGGCCTGTGTACACAAAAAGCTTATCCCCGACGCTGAGCTCGCTACGCTAGAACGCCCGCGACTGAACCATTCCCATACTGGACGGAGCTCCCAGAAAGGAGCACAGCTGGAACAGCGCATCAAGAGGCAAGTAGTAACCATTACGTCTGGCTCGATACAGAAGACTCATCTTTTGGAGTGACGAAGATACGTAATCTCACTTGGCACTGTGTTGCCGATCGAGACCCCCTCGACCTATAAAGCCGATCAAGTTATAAGACCACGTCGCGATTCGTCTAATCGTAATTCAAACGTACGACGGGACACTTCGCCGTTATTCTCAAACCTCGATTATCTTGTTAAATTGTACGCCAATTACGCGGTATTAAATTCACGCGTAATCAGTGCGGCAGTGAGGGAAATCGATCGTAAAAGCGTAAAGAAAGAACCTAGATTCAATGTATAAACCCCTCCGTGCTTCGCGTATTGTGTAAGTGCGGCATACAACCAATTCTTGTATCGACAATAGTGTAATTTACTGTTTAACCAAGTGCGACTTATTCAAGTTATTTTTTGTTCAATAAATCTAAGTGTTAACCCATATTAAAACCGCCTATTTTGTCTACGATTCTTTTTACCCTGCTATCTCGACCCTTCCACTATCTGTTTCTCCCTCACACATTCGTGGGGAGAACTCACATAGTCGGGTCCGCTCCCATTCCTTTTTTATTCGAGCCGGACGCCGAACAATAAGATTAAATATAGTGTTCGAGATACTTAGAATATCGAATACATTTTATATCAACGTCATAGTTTAATTCTTAAAAGATGTATTCTCCTTTTCCCCCGCAACTCCTTGTCGTATTAATTAAGATAAATAGTTGTTAAATGAATATTCGTTGTCAAGCAAGAAAATTAGTTATAAACAAATGAACATAAATCTGTGAGTTCGCTTTGTAATAATCATTTAGAAAAATAATCGAATGACATTTTATTTGCTTTCCAAATATTTTCTTTCTCTTTCAGTTATTTTACGATACAAATATGACTGCATGAGCCATGCATCGTCAGTATTCTTGAGTAAGAATAGGAATGTAAGATATGGAAATAATGTCTACAAAATAACATTAGTTATTCTAAAACGGGAAGTAGTTCTTTTATATCTTCGCATTCATAATAAATAATTAATACTATCAATGAAAATAATTATTGATAATTAGAAAAGATAGATATAAATTTTTCAATATGTTATTACAAATGCAACGTTTTCAACAATTTCCTTTTATACTTTTTTAGATTAATTTCAAAATATACTCAAAATAAGTTTATATAAGTAACTAAATAAGATATAAAAGTGTAGTTGTTATAGCACTCAAAAGTAATAATTTATGTATAAGACAAGACTAAGTAAATATTCTAAAAGGAAAAATATTAAAGTAATATTTAATGAAGAATAATTTATGTAGTACAAACAATTTACGACTGTTTTCTGCGGCTATTTAAAATCTATTTCAATACAAGAGAGAGTTAATATTTTATTTTATAAATTATTGAATCCAGATTCATTTTAACGAAAATCAATTTACAGCTAAGTTATGTAGGTGATCCAAAACTAAAACAAACCAACAATTTTTTATTCAAAGGACAATAGCAAATTTCAAGATACAATAAATTTATATATTAATATTATATTTAATTATTAATAGCACTGTTTTAATTATCCATACTAACCTTTCCCTTCCACTATCTACCTGCTCCACAAGACAAGCGAGAGTTAAAACGTCGGGTTCATTCCCAAACATATAGAAACTATTTTTTTGAAAACAAAAGAAATTGTTTATATTTTATTCTATTCCTAATTTATAGAATCTATATATAATTATTTGTTATTATTGTATATATTTAAAGTTTCAATAAAACTATAATTGTTTTATAGTTGTAAATTTTGGTATACTATTAATAAAAAGGAAAAAATATAAATTTAAAATAATTAACAAAATACCAAGGTATGATTTATGGATATTCAAAAATTTTTCAACGCGTTAATAGTTAAATATAGTATTTTGCTAAGTTTTAATAAAAAATAAATATAGTAAAATTAACTAATTAAAATAAAATTAATGAAATGTAGAATAAATGGTTTTTTTTTAATATAATCCTAACCCAAAATACTGAATAAAAATAATACTTAACTTTTATTATATTATTATTTATTATAGTTATTATAACTTTTATTTTACAAAGTAAATAAATTTATTATGATTTTTTTAATTGATTATATAATTTTATTTTACATTATAAAATTAAATTAAAGTCATAAAAATAAAAATTTAATTTTTCAAACATGAGTGTCTGTAATTAACCCGATGCTGGTTCTCCTCAAGGTGGTGTGGGGGAGAGGCCAATAGTGGAAGGGGAGAGATAGCAGGGTAAATAGAAATGGAGTTGCAACATTCGAATGTAATACTGAAAAACGGTGTTTAATGAAATGAGATAGAAAATATAGTAAAAATAATGTGGTCTTGGTCTTCAGTAATATGTTCTTGTAATCGCAATATTCAGACGTAAATTGAATACCGCTAAGCTTGGATTGGTTCTATTAATTGTTTACTGCAATAATTATTCTTGTATAATAATTGGTGTTAATCATAGATGATTCTACTGACCTTTATTTCTTTAAGTTAAGGTATTTAACAAGGCCTCTTAATGATTCTACTGGTCTTAACTTCTATAAGTTAAGGTGTTTAACAAGACCTCTTTCTTAGTCTTACTGTTTGTTTAATTATTTACTGGGCATATGCAACAGGCTTTGAAGTACCACGCGCCGTTCAATTATGTGTTAAACGCCGTGGCAGCCTTTGTCCAGTAATTTATGTGTATTTGTCGCTACTTGCCTTGATTCTGGTTTTCTCCTTCTTTTACCTTCCTGTCTGCTGGACCACGCTTGCAATTTATTCAGTATTAAGCAGTTGATCCAGAAATGGAGACGAAATCATGTTGATGCTTCGCTCTAGCGTAAATTGAACTCCACGAAGCCAGGCTTTCGTTACATAACGTGCAGCGACTTGGTACCCGTGTCAGGTCGAAGCTTCAATGTAATGATGCCGAACATTGATGTTTGAGAATCTCTCATTTTATTGTAAAACTGACTCTATTTTCAATTGCAACTATTTTAAAGAGAACGTGATCTCTAGGAGAATTCTGAAGCACAGTTGCGCTTGCAGATTAGTTTTAATGTCTTCACCCTACTCTTTGAGTAGGAGTGGTCATCTTATGATTCTTTGAGAGTGAGTAGTTTAAGTGATTGAATAAAAACTAATTTTCTGTTGTCATTAGAGTCCTAACCATAAGTGTCTACGTCCTTTTACAGGAGGGTGAAGGTGCCGAATAAGTAGTGGCGGTACTTCGAAACGTTGAGCCGCGACCGCGCGGATGCACCGACGTCTTGAAGCATGGCTAGATTTTTCATGATTTCTAATTTGTGTCGGTTCGTTAAGAAAATGTCATGAAATTTGGCAACTATGCAATTATACCTAGAAAGTCTTGTCTGTTGTTTTTACTAGGTTCGTATTGCAAGACACGTGATGGTCATATTGACCATTACCGATATTTTAAGGTGCAGTTCGAGTAAACACAGTCGTAAAAAAGGGTTATAAACGGGAGAAATGAATATTCGATGTACTTTCTGATCATATTCGTAGGCTTTTCGGGCATATCTGGCCATCATAAACATATTGAATGTCTAGAAAAAAATTTACAAACAAAGAAGTAGTACCGACGGTAGAAAAACCAACGGAATCTCCAACAATTAGATATATTATTTTTATGAATATTTTTGTTTTTATTGGAATTTTCTTTGCTTTAAATTATTGAATTCTCTTTTATGCTAGGAAATAAGAGATTTTATATTTTTTTAATATGTTGTTAGTTCTATTTACAAGAATGATAAAATTATACTTCAATTGCTTCATTTATCTTATTTTTATTAAATCTTAATATTCATTAGACTAATGCTTTATTAAATACAAAATTGATTGACATTATTTTAATGCAAGCATTTAACATAATTTTTTGTCGTCTTCTACACCTTTCGTTAATTTTAGTTTTAATCATACTAAAATTAAATTTCAAGTATAGAAACGACTATATTTATCTTCTTTAATAACTTGTCAATTAATGCTTTGAATATATATCAATAGTTCGATGCCCAAGTCATGAAATGTCTTATTGTAACTGAAAATTGAATTCAATTAAATTGAAAAACTTTAATAAAATGCTCTATTAATTGCATTATAAATATAAAATTTAAATTTACTATAAACATACAAATTTAAACAGATAATTATAATATTATTACTTGAGTAAATTTAAAATTAATATGAGAATTATACGAAAAACTATTGTTTTAATTGATTTAATGGTATAGATTGAACATAAATTCTAATTTACATGCTATTTTTATGTTAATCGTGTTTTAAAAAAGTAACAATTTTTTATTAGAAAATATATATAACTACATTTAATAAAATTCTTATTTATTATGCTTCATTAATAATATGCTCGACTTACGATATTTATTATGTGAATACGATTGTAAATTTAATGATATATAGATCCCTTTTTTTAACATTTTTAGCAAGCATCAAAATTTTATTTATTTAGTATAGTACAGATTTTATTTTGAAAAATTTATAACAATTCGGTTTCACTTACTTAAAGTAAAACTTTCAACAAGTTATTATTATTGTATATGTACATATACTTAAGGAAAACTTAAAATTATTTTATTATGTAAGTTATATATACAAATTCAAAGATTTTTACTGTAGCTAAAAAAAATATTTTTTATATATATATTTAATGATTTTGCAGTATCAATGCATATTTATAATATTGATATTTAAATTGTTTATATATATTTAGATTTAATTTATTCATATATATACTGCTAAAATTCGTTGGCATAAAAATAATATTTATCTTTAGAGTATGTATTGTTAGATATTTTCTATATAATTATATATAAAAGGGCTTAAAACAATTCTTTGTTCTTATAGCTTACAGAATATTTAAATTACAAACATTAAATTTATTTAATTTACATATTTTATATATTCTAAAATATTATTCCGAAATTAGATTTATTTTAAAATCCATAACATTAGAAATTTACATCCTAATTTAATTTTAAATTCATGTTTACTTATACATAAATGTATTTAAAAAAAAAAGTATTTATGTAAAAAATATTTATCACTCTTATTATTATCCTTTGAATTAAAAAAAAATTTGAAAATTTTTTAAAACAATTGAATAGACAGTTACAATGTCTATTACTATCATACCAGTTTGACAATATATGATTTAATACAACATTCGAAGGAAAAGGTTTCAACATCCATATCACTCTTTTTATAAACTTTATATATTGGCAACATAAATATTATTTTTATATTTTTTACATTTTTGAATATTTAATAAAACGAAAATTGTTTTAAATATGAATATTTTATGAAAAAGATAATTAATTTTATTTAATTCATGTTATTCAAATAATTCTATTAGTGAAATATTGGACATAAAAATGTTTATAAATTTGTGAATCTAATTAAAAATGAATAATAAACAGAAATAAATTTCATTCTAAACTTCACTCATATATTTTCTTCATATCTTCTATAATTTTTTCCCATTATCTGTATTAATACAATCCATAGGTTAGTACTAATAATTATAATAGCAAAAATAAGTATAACGGAATATTAATTTAAAATAAAATGATTAATAATTTAGGTATTAATTCTTAAAATTATAAGGCACTATAACGTCATTATTTTCAGTGTAACATAATCTTTGACGATTTAAGTAATCAATATTTTTTAAATAACCTTACACAATTCATCTTACATTACTCTTTATCTTTCAATATTCTATGAACTTTGTAAGATATTATATGTCTCAGACCATACATTTTTTATTTATAATAAATTTAAAATGAAATATGCTATTGGAACTATCATACCAGTTTGACTCCAACCTAATCCAAAAGAAGCTTTAACGATCCACCAAATAAATGATAGAATGATTACTTTCAATAATAAATGAATCATAAGTAATCTGAAACAATTATAAATTATAAAAATAAATATATAACAAGAATACAATTACTATAGAGAATATACAATTTTGTAAAGAATAAATTTATATCTAAAAATATTTATTTAAAAAATAATTGAAATTGAATTGGTGATTAAATAGTTTAATAAATTTCTATATATTGAAATTCTAATATTTTTAGTTTTACAAATTCTGTATAATAAGTTTATTGATTTTTCTTGTTATAAAAAATATTAATACTTTATAGTAATATTATTAAATAGAACATTCCATAGTAATGAAAAACGTTTTTGTAAAAAAAAATAAAATCTTACATTTTATCCATTCTTTTGGCCTTATTTAACGTTTTCAAAGGTTCATTATGCAAATACACTCTAACTCCTTTTGTTAAATCAATAAAATATGTTTCCCAATCAATTGTTTTGATATCTAAAGTAAATTTTTCTTTATCTACTTCAGAAAGTGTTTGATATAATTCCAAAGTATGATTATTGTAAAACTTCCATTCTGAAAAAATAAATTTTTCTAATCGTTTTAAAGATTGATTAACATTAGTATGAAGTCGAACTAACCTAAAAAATTAATTTTAAATCAATATTTTTTTCTATTACAGTAATTTTAATAAGGATTTTAAATTAACTAACGTAGGTCTTCCACCAGATACCCAAATAATTGTATCTAAAATATAAGCTGGTATCATATGTACAAAAAATGCAGATATTCTAAACCAAAATAATGATGGAAGTAATTTTAAATTTGGATACCATATAGCACTAGCTAATGGATAACTATGTAAATAAATATTAATCTTATCTGAAACAGCAGCCCATTTGAAAGGTGTACATGTGCTTGATGTCAAATGATAAACTTGCACTGCGTTTAATCTAAAATCATAAATAAAATAATCAGACTTTTTCAAATAATTAAGTAATCTGATAAATTGTGTCTTATAAAATATTTTTTGAATAAATAACATTATTTCTCTAAAATTCATTAAATAAGTTTTATAAAAATAAAAATAACTAAATAATAAATTTCTGATAATTAATTTTGTTAATATTGAATCAAACTATCTGAATAAGCATAGTAAAATATATTACAATTAAATTCTGTTGTATTTTAAAAGTAAATATTAATTTTCTTATTTCAATTTTATCTATAATCTATTTTTTACATTTATAATCTATCTCACCTATCTCGCTCAATAATATATGCTGCTATCACAAGACTATTAACAACAATATCAACTGGAATGTAATCATAAATTAGATCCTTAGCAACTGGTAAACGTCGAACAATTCCTTTACTTGCTCCCATTAAAAATCCTTGTGGCCCATTTTTAGAGATGGTCCACCCTGGAATTGGCTCTTTCCAAGCTCCCACAACTACAAATTATTTACACTTAACTTTAATAAAACTATTATATATGGAATTAATAATCATAACAGTAATAACATAAATATAAATTTATATAATTTTAAATTAAATAGGTTATGAGAATAATAATAAAATATTTTTATGAGATGGAGATGTAAACAAATAGTTTTATGATTTAATATATTAAGCAATATTTTAATTAGAAAATTATAAAAAATAAAATTAATAACAATGATTGTTTACATAAATTCATATAAATAATAAATGATAATTTGTCAACTATTATTACAAAATATAAAAACAATTAAAGTAAAAAATAATCACTCATACGAATAAAAATAAAAAATCCATATTTTTTATAATTGATTGGTCAATAAATAAGTTTGTTGAATACAAATTAATTTTTTTCTTATTAATTAAACAAACAATAAAATTTTTCAAAATAGGTATTTACTCATAGATGGTCGAATAATTATTGCCGGCAGTTTTGAATTTGCTATTTCATGTTCAGCCAAATGTTTTGTAAAGGTATATGGATTAGGATGATCTTTTATTATACTTGCTGTTACTTCGTTCAATTCGTTATCATTTAATTCTTTAACTTGTTTTAAAAGTTCCTTTACATCCATAGGTGCTGGGTAAATATATTCATGAACCTCTTTCATTTTTGAATTTACATATGCACTAGAGACATGGATTAAAGCCTAAAGTAAAAAGTGCTTTATTAATAAACTCATTTATATATTATTTACAACATTGAAAAGATTAAAGTAAAATAAAAATTAATAAAATCAAACTTTCAAAATTGTTATTTTTTTATGAACGCATAGTATTTAAAAATATTTATATCTATTATATAAAAATATTTATATCTATGTATAAAATAAATTTTAATATATAGTGATTTAAAACAAATACTTATAATAAAAAAAATTTGCAAATAATATGTCGTAAATTATTATATTTTGCAGTGTTAAATTTAATAATTAACATTATTGACTAATCTTAAAATTAAAAGTAAAACTAACGATAATTTTATATCTTATAGATTTTAATGATCTGAGGGTTAATTAATTTATAGGGGAATTACTTTATAAAATTATTTTTACATTAATAAACAGAAAAATATAAAATGTAAGAAAAAATGAGATAATTAAAAAAGTTACCTTCAGATTTCTTAATTCTTGACAAAATTCTACCACTCGTCGAGTACCAAGTAAATTAATATTGACAGCAGATTTTAAGTCAGCTTGAAAGTCTAAGGTAGCTGCTGAATGGAAAACAACTTGAACATGTTCTACTAATGTAAGTCTATTCTCAGTAGACAATCCTAGATGATCCTCTCCAACATCTCCATCAATTGGTATCAACTTTTTGAAAAGTTCGATCTGTCCTTCTTCTTTAATTTTATCAAATACCTACAAGAATAATTTAATTTAAATTATTAACTTAATAATAAAAGATGATATATTAAAAGAGAAAACTAAAGTAATAAATTATAATTAAATATTTGTTAGTTCTTATTATTTATTATCCATGTTGTAATACAAAATTTAATAATTAGTATATTTAATAGTTCTAATAAATTTTTTATATAATAATCTTAATTTAAAAGTTGAAAATTATTATAAATCTTATAATACAAACTATTAGTAAAATAACTAATATAAGAAATACTTAAATAAATTGAATAAAATAAAATAAAATAAATTTTAAATAAACATATAAACTATTTTTATTTGATATTAAAAATCAATAAAAATTGTATGAATTTAATAATAAAAATTTAAACTATGTTGACCAAATTTAGTGAAAATACATTTAATTAGAAAAATAGAGCAAAATTATAAATAATCCACCATAATATAATGAAAATAATATAATATACATTTATGTAAAGATTGTTTAATGTTATACAGAAAATTATATTCACTGTTTATAACATACAAGTTATTATAGTATTAAGTAAGAAAATTATTTGTTAATTACATTAAATATAAATAAAATAAGATATATATTAAATAAAAGAAACATTTTTTGACGATTTAAAAATTTTTTTAAAAATTAAAACTAATAATATAAAATTAAATGTTTTGACTTGGAATATTAGATCAGTGAAATTCTGAGGAAAATATGTTGAACGCTAAAAAGAACTGTTTGCATCAACATTTCTGAAAGCTCATTAATCACTTTTAATGCAAACGTATATGATTCCATTTACCGAGTTCTTGATGACGTCTTGCATTCTGTCTTGAGCATTCTTTCCTTTTCTCGACCTTATCAATAGGTAGATATTTTTGACACCGGGACAACAGCGAAGTATCTTTTCTATGACGGAAATACCAAGGAAACCAGTGCCGCCGGTTACAAAAATGTTTTTCCCATTATAAAATTCTGCCACTTTCGATGACATGTTGCAAACCTAAGGGTTTTTCGTAATATGAAATAAAAGGCACAAGGATACAACCAAAAGCTAAGAGCTTATATCGAGAGTTTATATCTTAATGATCGCAGTCGACCTCTATGTATAAATTATTTACTATTGTTCAGGTGAGTAGCGTATAATATTTATTAAACGAAGCAAAATAACGCATCAGTCGCTAAAAATAAACTAATCGACTCGAAGATACGAATAGCTAAGGAAGTTATATTATGAATTACCGTGACTCGTACTCAGCGGCAGCACTGCCGGTACTACTGTTATTTACTAAGCACCGCCGCTGTTAAGTATAAGCATTACAAACAACGAGTTTTAACTGTTAAGGCAGTGAAAACAGAGATGCGCATGCGACGAAATACTTAGGCTCCGTGACTCCCATAATACTTACGCATACCAACTCGTAATGTTTCATAAAAATATCGCTTGGGTCGTATCGGTGAAGCGCGAGTTTGTGACACGTCTGCTTCATACGACATCCAACTACATACCTATAACTAATAATTAATATGTACATAACTAAAAGCAAGGAAAAAAGTACAAAAGCAGCTATAACCGCTACTGGTTAACCTGACATCGATAATTTTCATTTTTTGTTTCACAGTAATCGTTGCCAAATGATATAAACAAAGATGTGCCTATCAAGGGCTGGTAAAGTGCTTAAGTTATATATATATATATATATATATATATATATATATTCAGTTAATAATACGCTTCGATAGTACACATTATTTCATTTTTCATACTAATTATTTGATATTTAAAATATTGTGACGTGTCCTTTAAAATTTGAAGAAAACAACAAAATTGTCAAGTTACGTATAAGTAAAACTTTCTTCTTTCTGGCATTATCACACATATACTCCTCGTTATATTTAACTTATTATAGAGAGCTACATATATTCGTTGTAATCGTACGACCGAATTAATATAAATGAACGGCGTTTAAATTTAATATCTTTTAAACTATAGATGCGAAAACCTTATAAACAAATATATATCTTTTTTAAAGAATCAATACCTAACTGTAGGCTAATTAGTTTATAAAATAAATCATAAAGCAATATTTAATTATAAAATGAAATGATATACATCTACATTAAATAAATGAAATATATTATCATTAACACTAATTATAATATTAATAACGCTTCAAACATTAATAGGATAAATAGTAATTAGTGCTTACTAATTTTTAATATTTTGTCAAATTTTTAATTGAGAATATCAGAAATTTTTTTCAAAAATTTAAATATGTTAATTGTAATACTAAATATAAAAAGTATTTTATTATTTGAACAATTGATGTAATAAAAGAATATCCCAGAAAATATAATTATGTATATTATTTATAATCTTCGTATACACTATTAAATATATTACAGTTTTTATTAATATTCTTATACAGTAATCTAATTAAAAATATGTATTCATATAGTTTACAATAAAGAAAATATTGATATCGTATACACAAATTTTTCAATATTACAACTAAAATATAATTAACTACCGTTTCATATAAAATTCCTTTGTAAAAATGATTTAATGTGCTTATGGTATATTTTTTATTTAAAATATTTATATAAAATATTTATATATTTTATGCATCACTTAAAATATATAATGTAATTAAAACATGAAAAACAAATTTAAAATTAAATTTAAATTAATTTAATTCATTGATATTCTAAATATCTGAATTTGACATTAATTACAAATATTATATTTTTGTCTATATAAAAATTTTTGTCTTTATAAAAATATGTTCATATTAAATAATGGATTCAATTACAATAATTTTAATTAAAATTCTAAATTATATTTATTCTGTTTTCCCGAATGAAAAATTAATGTAAAATCATCGATATAAACTTAGAGAGTTGTACAAGGAAGAAATAGTGCAAATTAAATTATAATTAAAATTACGAAAGCATAAATTCGTATACTCAAGACATTCTAAACGCACGTTAATCTAATGTATGATAGAATAAATTATTTGAAGATTTCATTAGAATGAATTATATCATTAAAAAGTTTATTTATTATTCTCCAAATTTCCATAAAATTCCTAAAAAATTATATTATTTACAAATATATTTTTTATAAATACTATTTAATAATACATATGTAATACTATAAAAGTAATTGAATTATCAAATTTTATTAAATTTTAAAGAAAATTAAGAATATTTTAACGAAGATAGACAATAATTTATTAATTAATTGTAATGAAATATTTATTATAAATATTATTAATCATTTCCATGCATTTGTCGTCTTAATAAATTAGATATTGTAAAATAAATATAATTTTTATATTATTTTATATAATCAAAGATAAATTATTTTAAAAAAAATTTTTGACCAATTAATTAGAAAAATATTAAAGAAACTAATTTTTTTAAACGTTCGTTAAATATTAACACACTATTTTCTTCTAATATGAATTATACAAATATATTTTTATAAGTTATATATAAACAATTTAATAAAAACTTAAATAGTATTTTTTACAAAAAATTTTAAATTATACTACTTTCGATATTGCTCTAAATGAGATATAAAAAATTTAAATAAACGAATGTATTTATCAACCACAAATTTTTAATTTAATTTTTATAAATATAAAATTAAGAAGTAATTTTAATATTTCTAAATATATTAAATTTAACTATCAATAATATTGTATAACTTAAAATTAAAACTAAATATTCATTTTAATTATAGAGTATTTTTTGAATCGTATTAAAGTTATCTAGCTTATATTACTGACTCTATCCTTTTAATTTTTTATAAAAGTACATTAACATTAATATATTATTAAAATAAGTTAAATTAAAAAAATATTTAAGCAATAAAAATTTCATCTTTTTTACCTTTGATTGTAAATTGTTTGACGTGTAAACTATGTAAGCTGAAATGTACGAATGTCTACATATTTTTATTTTTAGAAGTAAATGGTGTATCTTTATTCTGAGGCAAGCCAAGTATGTTAATTATACTAAACATCTACCTCTTAATTGAAGATTTGCTTTTTTCACTTTCATTAGCTCCTATGCATCATTTTGTAAATTGTTTAAGTTTAAAGTTATGAAACGTTTTATTGCTCTGAATTTGCACATTTATTTCTACTTTCATAGTTATATTCGAAACTGTAATCTATTAGAATAATCATTACATCATACTCTATTCTACAATATTAGAAAGTATTCTGAATAAGATTTTGTTTTATAACAGACAATAATTTTTATGTTAAATAATAAGCATTGAGAATTTTTGAAAAATATTAATTTTATATAAATTCTTTTAATACGTTTTTAAAAAATTTTCTAAAAACTTTTTTTAGTTAATAAATGCAAATAAACTCTTACCTATTCAAAAAAACCATCAAAAAGACATACAACAATTTTCTCGATATTAGTGGAAGAATCAACTATTTTTCAATAAATCAAATTAAATAAGATTGAAATGAATAAATTCAGATAAAATAGCACGGAAACAATAGCAATTGGTGACGTCATTGGCCAGTTAATTCCCAAAATGAACATATAGCAGTAAGAAGTTATGGCGAAAATAATTAAAGGCACTACAGCCGCAATTGCGCGTACTCTATAAAAGTAAATAACCTAATAATAAAAATGGCAAAATGTAATAGTCAAAGTAGAAATATGAAAATGACTGGAAAGTAGAAGTAGGAGAAGAAATTTTGATTATCAAGGATTATACCTACTTGCTGTTATTTATATTATTCTTTTATTTTACATACTATGTATTATGTATCATGTTACCAAAAAATTATTTTTTAAAGTTTATGAACCAGCAGAAATTAATATCAATGCAATTATAAAAATATATATAGCGCTATTAATCCATATTTAAAAAGTTTTATTTACTACATAACTCGAATAAAATGAATTCTTCTAGAATTTTAAAATAATTTAGAAATTAGACAAAGATTCAGGTTGTGCGTTACAAATTAATTGTGATAAAATCCCACTAATATAATTTATAATTATATATATTATAATCGTTTCTATCGGTTCCTTATGGAAGTAAGTACGAGTGTCGAGTACGAAGTTTCGTAGTAGTTGTTCCAGTTGATCAAGCGTGGATCCATCGGATGCCTTTCGCGCTCCTCTTCGGACAACATTTCTATGAGCTCATTTACGTAATCATTACGTAAGTCCTTGTAAACTGCCATTCGCGCATCGTAAAATATGACGTATACTTATTGCCCTTGGCGAACCGCCGTTGGAGCTCGAAAACTCTAAAAAAGGTTCTTTCGAAATCTGGCTTTATACATCGTATAGAGAAGTTTTGAATACATTCTATGACATTTTGCCAAGCTTTGACCTTCTAATTTGTAATTTAGTTGGAAGGTCATTATAGAGAATATATGAAACTTAAATTTAAAATATTATAATATTAAATAAATAATAAATAATAAAATAAAAGTAATATTATAATAGATTTATAATGAACATTAAAGGACTATACATGTGTAAATCTTTTCAAGGCGGAATGAATTTTCGAACATATTTAATTTGAATATTAACTGATTAATGGTTACTTAATTTTCAGAAAACTGTAATTTGTCACTTTCGCATTTGTTAAAATCCGTACTTTCTATCAAAAAATTTTTATCTAAATTATTAATCATAAATCAAAGTTTTAATTAATCTTAAAATTATTGTATAAACTTAATTTAATTTGTAATTAGTTTTTATTCATTGAAAATTATAATGTAGTATAAAGCATTTTATTATTCATTATATCAATATTATTGTATAAAATTATCAGAGAGGTATGACATTAATGTATGCACGGTTATTTATAGTATCCTAATTTTCCGGATTTCATAATAATCAAGGAAACATCCAAAGTTGTAATTACAATTTTTCAAATATATATTCTTTTAATTATAATATGAAAATTATTAAATTAGAGGCTACAATTTGAGAAGAAATCTTATAGCTTGAATTAAAATATTTATGAAAAATGTATTAGTCTAAACTTTTTAATTCCATTTTTAAATTCGCGTGAAAAAATGAACATATATATTTGAGAATTTGAATTTCCAAAATAATATGGATATATAATTATAATATTATTATAGGCATGTAATTACATACGATAAAAATATGTTGTTATATTATTAATCTGAACAAATATTCGAGTTTACAATATAAAATTTTAATTTGTCTATATATAAAATGCAAAAAGGTTTTTACGTTAATATAATGTATTTTATGCAACTTAAGCCTATAAAAAATTAGTTTATTAAAATAAAATTTATATATATATATATATATAAATTCAGTCTGATCAACTCCTAAAAAATTTATATTAGTTATTGGAAATTACGATTATCTGTGTGTTCGGAAGTAATCCAAGTGTCACTCTTCCCAAGGTTAAAGAGTCCGGATATAATAGGACTGATATTAGTGGTAGGATTGATTAAATCGTTAAACATGTGTATGAACTGTTTACTAATTGTATAATAATATATGCTCTATTGTTTTGTACAGTGGATGGTATAATTATTCTGCGTGGTTGTGTGTGTAACTGTGTAGAAGTTGTCGATAATCCGTGAGTGGTAATCCATAATGGCCTTGACGCGTGAACGGAGAATCAATGGTATTTGAAAATCCGCCATACGGCTTAGCCCCTTTTAGACCATTCACGGCGGCGCTTAAGCCAATTTTCGTTGCCTTGTTGCGACTTCTGCCAGGATTCTCAAGTGAAGATTGAACGTTAATCGAAGACAACCAAATCACACTGCTTCGACGGCGTGGCTCACTTTGCATTCATAGTTCGTATCCAAACTCTTCGCCGCCCCATCGAAACTAATTCACTTGATTTTTCCCATTGGTCCCGCGATCGGCAATTTGTTCCACTAATTATTATTGGTGCACTAAGTTTTATGTCTCTCTTGTTTTATATATCGATAGGCGGGTCTTTTTCCCGCCGCGTTCACATCGTGGGCGAGTCCGCAGCGCAGGCTGCGCGGGAAAGCCGTGAAGTTGTTTTCTTTTGACTAGCCCGGGTCAAGTGGCGACAATTGTACTTACACATATACTTTACTTCTCGATCTTTCTAGCAATAACCGTTTTGTCTTTGAGTCTATACGTTCTTTTGATCCCTGTTTTTATACCGCACTTTTATATTCGTAAACACTAATCGTCAAATTATACGGCGAGGGTGCGACAGTTGGTTTATTATACGGATTTCTGAATAGAATGACCTGATGTAGATTCAGTGGACGCATCGAAAATTACTCTTAATTTGGTGGTGGCACCATCTTGTTTCAATACACCATAATGTGGCAAATAACAATGATGTTTATATTGGGAAATTATTTGAGCTACGTTCATATGGTCTAGATCTTGATATTCTTTCATAAACTCTGTGTATAAATTCTGGCAGTCACCTCCTTTGCTCAGTTTTTGTTGTATACTTCTCACATATCTTTGAGCGATATTATAGGATTGACCTAAGAGACTTGAATGTTCTTTAAATGGGAGTCTTACAATATACTTTCCTGAGGCATCGCGATAATGGGTTTTTATGTAATGTTCCTTGCTCCTTGCTCTCTTGCTCCTTAAGTGTGTAAAGAAGACCTTATTTTTTGGGACCTCTTCTTGTGTCCAGAATTTCAGTAGAATGTCATCTAGAGTTTTTTCATCGCCCAGTGCGACTGCATGGAGTGCTTGCTCTACTACTCTTCTTGGTTGTTGTAAATATTGGTCCTATAACAAGCCAGCCAAATATGGAGTCTATTGCACTGGGCATTTTTGTTTAATGATCCTCTCCTTCACGACATCATGACATCCGTAAGAAAGTCTGCACCTAGGATGATGATTATGGCCGTAGTATTAGGAAATCAGGATCTGCCAATGTAAGATCCTGCAAGTGTGGCCAGTCCTGAGGTGGTAAGTCTACTATATAGAGAGTAGTTGTTAATATGCTAAGTACATGGGTATTGATAATAATGGATTCATCAGAATTTACCGAGCTCAGATTAATTGACACTATTCCCTGTGCCCTAGTTGATTATTTCCACAATTCCATAAATATAAAGGACTGATTGACTGCAATTTGTTATAAGTTGGCGTACTAAGCTCTCTGATATAAATGAGATTTCTGACCCGAATCTACTAAGATGTGTGCTGTCATTTTAGTGCTTGATGTACTTGCCTCAGCTAGGGTAGTAGCTAAAATAGAATTAGAAACATGTTGTGTTATCATATTGACGATTGTACCCTTTACCTATTTTGGTGTTGTCTTATTGTTTGAGATTATGTAGTTTTGATCCATTTGATCGTGGAGTAGTATGTGATTTTATATTTTTTGATTTTATATCTTTTGCTGCAAATTTCAAAACCTCACCCTTCATTACAGTGGCTTTTATGTTTTCTGACATTGCTAAAACATCTAGTGTTGTCGTAATAAACACAATCTTCGTGCTAAAGTCATTTCCTTGAATTTATTGCAGATCTTTAATGAATGTGGCTCGTTGTAATATTTGCAATTGAGTGTTTATTCGAATCTGTGTTGTTGCGCCGCTGAGTGCGTACTAGCTTTTCTTCTATTTTTTATTTTGAGAAATGTTGTTTATGCATGTTTAATTTTGTTTTATCTATATTTTTCTTAGTATTTACATGAGTTTTAAGGAATCTCCCCAGCGGTTCATAGGTTGGATAGTCCTTAGTGGATCCCAACTCTTTACTCCATTCGTGTGAGATCTCGTCACTAAATAGCTGGGACAGTTGGTGTATAATGATTAAATCTTCCAAGTCACATTTTTTTTAATGGCATAGTCTTTTGTATCCATTTCTGGCCATGTTGAGCAGCTCTCTTGGTTGATAGTATTTAACTGGTCTGAAAGATTCAGTCATGCATGGATAGGTTAAATTAGTAGTGGTATGAATTTTTGAACCATTGTAATTTTCGTTCAATATACTCCAGCACACTTCTAGAGAATCTTCAGGAAGATATATTCTTTCAATCAGTCGATGGAGCTTTCCTTCCAAACAGTTTCTCAGATAATTGAGTTTCTTCTTGTCATTAACATATTTTCTGTCTAAGACAACACCAGTAAAGTTATTTTTGAATTCTGGCCATTCCGACATGTCACTCTTGAATGTATTGATTTTCAATTCTCGTAAACGTATGTAATTGTCTTCTGTTGACTTCTTCTCTATTTTGAACTTACCCAAAGCGCTGTCATTGCTGGAGGTAGCTTGTTCAAGGATAGCATGAATTTTCTTTAATGCGTCTCCTCTAGACTTGTTCGGAAATCCGTATAATAAAACAACCGTCTCGTCGGCGCCGTGTAATATGATCATTAGGGTTTACGCATATAGCAGTACAGTGTAAAAGCCGTGGATAAAAGAGTGCTATAGACTGGAGACTAGACATCATTGATAGAAAGATCAAGAACAATACTCAAGTCAAGTGTTTTAATTGCACGTGGTCATCGCCAAAAGACATTAATGTGAGGTGATTAAATCAAACGTGATTGAGCCTGAACAAAAAGTGTGGAAGACAAATTATGTAACTGTTCGGGTTTTTTACCCGCGTGTAAATTCTCTCTCCAATGTGTGAATGAAGAGAGACGGATAGTGGAAAGAGGATGATAGAAATGAGATTCAAAT
>JAPYYT010002303.1:0-37092 GCA_030522565.1 Ceratosolen corneri | reverse complement strand
TTGGAAAAAATATTTAAAAAATATTAGATAATTATACATAGAATTTTCTTATTAAAATGTAACTAACAAATGTTTCGTTTTCTTAAGAAATATATAAACCTATTCACAATACTAACTAGTAGAACTATATTATAATATATTAATTTGCTTGATAATTTGACAAAAAAGTATTTCACTTACCTTGCATTCAATAGGTTATATTTAAAATATTATAGTTACTTACATGTTTTACCAATATTCATTTAATTTTTTTTTTTTTTTTTTTTTGCAATGCATTTTAAATAAAAAGAAGGCGTAACCAATTTATTTTCATCTGTTACAAAGGAACGGAAGATTTGATCAAGAGTGCATTTTAAAAACTGTACGGGAAACATTTGCGTACTATTATTTCTTTAAAAAGAAAAAGAGAAGGTAATTGCTTTCCTTGTTTGTTGCTGAATTGCTTATAAATTTGTTAATCGATGAAATAATATTTAGTTACAAGATTTATTATTTATGTATCAATATTAATTTAATAATGTATATAATTTACTAACTATCAAATTAAAAATAACATCAATATATATCAGAAGCAACACATCATAATCCAAATATTTATTAATTGTTTACTTTAAATCCATCCAGTGATAATTTACTTACTATAATAAATTAAAATATAGTTAAGTCAAGAATAATACTTAAAATAAAATATTGTTTGTTTCTTTGTTGGTTACTCCCTTTGTAAATATAACTTCATAGATTGTCATGAAGTTAAACAATTTATTTAAAATTAATTTTTGAAAACATAGTTCTCTCTCTTAGTAATAATATATTAACAGGAAAAGATTTTAAATAAATTCAAATGTAATTCAATCAAACTTCAGTGAATTTGTGTTAGGTAGAATAAACATAAAACTCTACAATTTAAATAAAGAAGATATAATGGTTTTTTCTACGAGTATATTTCTAATTATATTGCTGGCAATAAATAATTAAATTTTAAAACTATATAAATATCTTTTCAATAAAAAACCTATTTAATATATTTTTCAAGTTACGTAAATCATTAAATAGTTATAAGAATGTTTTACTTGTATATGCTGCAAATTTTATAGACTTTTTATGTGTTGTTTGAATTTGAAAAATAGAAATTGTTTCAAATTCTTCAAATTCTTTCAGGTCTTTGAATAAGAAATAAAATTAACATTGTAAAAAAATCTACATTCACATAGAAAAAAAAACAATAAAAATAAAATGTATTTGATACCTTATTTTATTTATTTGCATTTACATATATTAACTTTTAATTTATTAAAAACTATAGAAATTCCAAGTAAAATAATATTTTTTAGTTAATGAAAACATCACAAGCATATTTTTAAATAATTTATTTTCCAAAGCATATGCAAATATTTTATATTTTATAAGTTGTTATATATATAATTATTAAATACAAGTAAATAATCAAATTTAAACAATATTGATCTATTTAAAAACTTTAAAAATACTTTAGTTATTTTTTTGATAAATTATTGTAAAAATTATTTTTCTTTAGATAAACATAAAAATTCTGCATTACTGTTATGCAAATAACGATGTCAAAATTTTGCAATACACATTTATCCTTTACAATCACTTAAAAATGTTATTTTCTGTTGCAAAAACTTAATATTACATAACTAGAATTTTAACACGCAAATCTGAACAATTATGCTTATATTAAAATTAAATAAATGGAATCTACGTATTATTGCAAACCGAGAAAAAACTATAAATTTGATTTTAATTAAAAATAATTTTTCTGTATATTATTTGTATTTGTATTTTATATATTCTGTATATAATGTATTTATACATATTTATCCACGTAAATTTGCATTCATTTGTATTTACACTAAACTGTATTCTAAAAAATGTGTGTTTATGTGTTATTACATGCAAGAAAAAGTTTTAAAAGAGTAAAAGTTTGTTATATTTTCACGCTTGAGTCCCATAAGAATGTTGCAGTAGCCTACAGCGTCGCACAATCGACACAGGCAGACAAATCGACCTCTCTGGAAATTTCCAAGAAGAATGTGGGAAGAGAATCATCAGGAGGGTGCATTCATCTTCTAATTTCGTCCGTAATTCATGCACCCACCGACACTTGTTAGTTCTTTGGTTCCCCGTTTCACCTACTCACTCTGTAGCACATCCATCGATGTTACGAAGCGTCTCTGACGATAATTGAGCACCGAAGCTTAACGAAATAATATCATAAGGGAATATTTTTCACTCGTGTTTATATTATTCCACACGCATTCGTAAGTATATGAATTTAAATTTGTAATATTCCTAAATTTGCAAGTTAAAAGTATTTTTAATAGAAAATCTATGCATTGTATTTTATTTATATTCATAAAAATGATATTGTCAACTTCAAATAATTTATATTGAACTTTGATTACTACAATTAACTACCAGTTAATTATAATGATTTAATATTTCTAAATATTCTTCTATTACTTGAAGCAATCTTTAGTATAATGCATTATAAAGGGATCAATCAATTACATTTTCAACATTATCAACACTTGTCAATCGATACATTTTTATATAAAAAAAATTAATATATATTTATGCTTTACATATACTTATTCTTTAAATAAGAATATATAATAGATATAAATCTTATTTATTTATTTGGTATATTTATAAGTTGTAAATATACTTATATCACTAACGAAAGTAAAATCCTTGATTATATTAAATTTTGTTACCGCAGTTGCGTTTAAAAAAGCGGATAATGAAATAAAACTTCCACATTCTAATAATAAAATAATAACAAAACTCCCATTAAAATACATTACATTGCACAGCTCTCCTTTTCCCCTCAATTCTTGATCGTATATCATTAAAAAATTCTTTACTTTTACAAAAGAGAAATCCCTAATCAGTTGATATTTTATTAATAATTTATCTGTAAATTAACCAAACTTTCTTTTCTAATCCAAATTAAATACTCAAGTAATAAAAAATATATGAGCTTAAATTATTACTTTTACTGGATTTATATTTCATTACGGATATATATATATATATATATATATATATATACTGTAGAAACAAATATTTATAATTATCTAATTACAAAAATATCATTTTTAACAAATTCTAATACAAACATCTGTGTAAAATTTTTAAAAAAATTGAGAAATATACGATTCAGCATTAAGAATACAATATCAATAGTACAAGATATGAAGAAATGGATTGATTTTTGTCATATTTAACATTGTATTGTATTCGTAGGGAGTCGAATATAAAAGGATCTCTTTCACTACATGTTGATAAAATGTCAGCGATGTCAGACAGCTGGGAAGGGGCAGACTTCATCATCTTGAAAAATTTTACTTCCGCTATTGAAATAATGGGAGATTGGGATGGTACGAAGGAGAATATATATGAGAGTGAGAGAGGAATGAGCGAAGTCGTTAGGGAGCTATTCTGGAAGAAGACATATTGTACACTTGTAGAAATTATTTTTAGTTTATATCGACGAATGCGTGCATATACTTTTATATACAAATATTTTACTCATCTACTATAATCTACACGCATAAGTAAAAATTATGTAATTGCACTTAATTCCTTTCAATTACGTTTAATCTTGAAATAATAGACATTAAATTTTTTTATTTTTTAATATCATTCCAATTTTAGTCAAAAAATTATGTAATTAATTTTGTTTTTAAATGTACTTAAAATTTACAAATGACAGTAAGCACGCAATTTAATAATAATTATTTTTCTAAATAATTTTTTATTCGTTAGTAATTCAATTGAAATAAATGTCAATATTAATTAAAGTTATTAATTATATTTGATTTACATACATTACATATCACATTGGAAATTTAATTAAATTTACAAAATTATATGAAACAATTTTCATTTGGAATATTATTTTTGAAAATATATGGAAATGCAATTATACTTATATAAAAATATAGAAAGTTTGTTACACTTATTAATAATAAAAAGTTAACAATTCTGTACGAATTATAATACACTATCTTATATTATAATAACATAATCTTTAATAAAATGTCGAAAAAATTATTTATTTTTGTTACAGCTGTTGTTGAAAAATTTTGTATACATATAATATTGTAACTAGCTACAATCATAAAAATATTTATTTTGAAACTTCTTATGTAATAATAATTTTACTTATAATTTCTAACATTTATAATGAAAGAAGCAATATAACATCTTTAAACTTTTATATGATTATAATCTTTAATATATATTATAAATATTTATATAAATATTAGAATATTATAAAATTTCTTGCACATCATGTTTGTAATAATTATAAAATATATTAAAACATGTATATCAGTTAGATGAAATATATTAAATATATTTACCACTGACTACAAAAACAAATGTTGATGTAGGAAAATATTGAATAATGTACTATTATTAGATAAAGAAACAATAAATATCGCAATCACCTTGAAAAAATATAAAGCGTGAATGTTTGTTAAGATTAAATGTACACAATCAAAAACTTGTGTTACAAGGATTCTATTTTGAAACTATAAATTATTCTTTAAATATTATAAGAACTTACTTTAATTATTTAAAATAAATTAAATTTTTTCAATTAATTAAAAAGCTATTTGCAAATATTTTCTTATAAATGAAACAAAAATAAAGGAAAAAAAAGATTGTAAATTTTAGTATTATATTAAACTATTTTTTATAAAATCTTATTAAAACCATCGTAATAATCTACTCACTTAATCAAAAACAGTTTTATAATAAAATAATTTAATTAATAATTAATAATCATATTGTTATGTATATATTCAGAAAGTTAAAAAAATATAAAATCGTTATAATATAAAACTTTGGCAATTAATCAATTATACCATATTTAAAATAATTTATAAATATATTAATTAATAAATAAAAACTATGATAATTACAAAAAATTTATATTTAAGCTTTATTTGCTGTTAAACCTTTATCTAATAACTATATATAAAATGAATAACATACATATAACTGAATGTCTTAATTATTAAAATTGTTAATCTCTGAAAACCGTCAACATTTATTTTGTATGTGTATATGTGCGCGCTTGGAATACGATATTATTATTAAATTTGCATTACAAAAGGTGTATAGCTTAAATTATCAAAATATTATTTTCTTGTTTTCACTTTTTTTGCTTGTAGATTACAAATCAAAATTTATTGTTTAATATATTTACAATAATTAAAAAATATTGAATCTATAATTTTTTACTATTCTATATATAGAATAATCACAATTTTAATTTTTTAAATAACAAATATTATATCATTTGTAACTAAAATATGTATTATATTTTTCATTTTTATAATGATCTTATACGCAATATTTAACTTTATATCATACTGAATAAGTGCTTTATATACTTATTTATATTTTCATTAATTTAACTGCTATTATCTAAAACTTGAAGTTGTTCCAAAAAAAACATTCACTATAAATTTAATAATATTCTTTAATATTTAAAGAATTTTTTTATACATGAATCTATAAACTAATAAGCTAATCATCAAGTTACTACTTTTTTATAATTTAATCGTCTGATTTAATAAATAATACATAATAAATGTTTTTTAATAGATAATATTTATTGATATTCTTAACCTTCATACTTAATAAACAAAAGTATTATTGTTAGTTAATTAAACTCAAAGAAAAAGGTTTAAATAGATGATTTAAATCTATGGCCGTATGGCACATTAGATTAGTAATGCACTTTACGTAGAAAATGCGGGTATATATCTCAACTTAGGAAAACTTTATGCCATTACATGAATCGTTTAAAAACATAATAACTACCTCATTTACTACTTGATAAAGTAAATACTAATGTGAATATATTCAGATTAACATTATAAAAACAAACTTTTTATACAACAGAATAGAAATAACTTTGTAACAATTTAACGTTAGCAACATACTTGATCTAGAATGCTTTTTTGATTTAAACAAAATTTTGCAAGGTCAGAGAAATTCAGAAACTACAGTGGTTTTTATATTATACCTCAATGATCGATTTATTATAATTATTGTCTGTATATAAAAATGAACCATACAACACCGAAATACTTTGCTAACAAATCGTTAAAATTTTGCATAAAGGGACGAATTAAAAACTAAACAATGAGAACTTGTTTGGGACAATAAATATAGTATAAATATTTACTCGTCTGCTATAATCTAATTAAATGTGTAACTTATTTATAATACAAAAAAAAATTTAACCAATTTCAGTTATGCTACAATTATAATTACTAAAAATTATAATTGTTTATAATATAAAGAAGATTTTAATATGGTATTTTGATATGGTAGTATAAATAGTATGTAACACAGTAAGACTCCCAAAAAATAGACAAAATAAAATTTTATAAGTATGATTTTTTTTTACATAATTTATAAATACAATTAATGATAAATAGGAATAAAAATATGTATAGCATGCTTTTATCTGTTTAATCGTAATTAAAAAAAATTATTAAAATTTCTGATTTTTTAATATAAACTATTTCTACGAAAAGTTGTTTATTATCCATTGTTATCAATATTCAATATTTTATTTAGTCCGTATTATTTGAATAACATTTAAAACTCAACAAAAAATTCCACGTAGATAAATAGTTTAATAACTTATTACAATGAGTGAATTATATTTAATGTTTATTTATTTGTTTAACAATATACGAAAATAAATTATTCGACATTACTAGAATCCGAAATTAATTTAGAAAAATTTTATAAATATAAAAAACTATAAATAGATATAAAAAAATTTAAATCAATAGCTAAAAAAAGCAGAATGAATAAAGGAAGTCACTGTAGTAGCATAGATAGAAACCATAAAAAATAAGTTTCACTGGAAGTTGTGTCATTTAAAAAAGTAAAAAATAAAATAAATGATAAACATTGTAACTTTCAAGAAAATCCAATTCGTTGTTAATTATATTTTCTTACTTTCATACTCTGATTTATGTATGTACATTTGTATAAAAAAACTGCAACGGTTTGAGTTACCTTTATATAATTAATAACATTAAATTGGTAATGTCAGTAAAAGAGTTTGAAATAAATGATGGGTTACATGTATAAAAGTAACTTGCAATTGTTTTTTAAAAGGATACTGACATATATTATATAAAATGAAATGATATATATATAATGAAAATATGTAGCTATTTAATATATGAATACAGCGTCTCGTGTAATAAAAGTTAACAAAAAGAAATAATATAATATAAATTACAAAATTATGCTACAGTTACATAACAATTTAAAACTACTTAATTTTAAATTATAAATATGTTTCAAAATGATTAATATAAGGTTTAGATTTATAAAACTATTTATTTAGAAGAAAAATTAACATTTGTTATAAACAAAATATCTAAATATTTTATAAAAAATTCAAAATTCAGGTATTTATTTATTTATTGTAACATTTGTAAAAGATTTTTTCAAGTGAAAAAAATTTTTTTTAAAAAATACATAAAAATACAATATAAATATATAAAAATTAATATAATAAAAATTAAAATGAAAGAAAAAATTTGAGATAACTGAAAGAAAATATTCTATGTGAGGTAATAAAAACTAGATGAAAAAGGAAGTATATCTTTACCGATAAGACATCTGTCTAACTGCACAAATAAATTAGATTCAAATGTTTGAAGTCAAATGTTTGAACAAAATAAAACGAAACAGTAATGCTGAAAATCCAAAAATCTGGCTTAAATAAAAAAGGGACAGATCTATACGGGAATTTATTAATCAAAAATTGTATATGACCTTCGTGTTTTTTCATCTTCAACATAATTTATTCGCATAATGATTAACTGTTTCTACAATACTATATACTAATTTTTCATAAATATTAAGACTTTAGTCGGCAAACTTAGAACTAACATCCAGAATAAGCAAAATATAAAATAAAAAATTTGGAGTCTTTTAATAAGCAACAATAGCAATAATTTATTTAAAAATCTATGTTGTTCCTCACGTAATATACTTTCGCTTGATATTTAAATTCAAACGAAAATTTTTATAAAATTTAATAATAAATTTTGACTTATGAAATAGATGCTTAAGAAGCATTTACAATATAATTAATAAAAATTATAAGTACTTTAATTGAAAACAATAAATATATACAATTTTATATCATGCATCATATCAATGCTAAATTATAATTTAATTACATCCACTCCATTATTAAAAATTTTCTACTCTTACTTGCACTGAAAATAAACTACTATATATTTTAAAGAACAGAAAATATTCAATATTTTATAAAAATTTTTTATAAGGTGATCATAAAATAAAGATTTATTTTTCGAAACATTAAATTTTATAATTTAAAAAATTATAACTATCTCTCCACTTAAAATCTTATTATTATATTTTGATTTATTCGAATTATTTTATTATATTCTATTTTTTTTATTATATGTTATATTATAATTTATTACTTCTATTATATTATAAACCAGGACAATATATATAATTTATATTCAGAAACAGATATTAAAATATTTGATGAGATTTTAAATATTTTTTTTATAATTCAATCGGAACTTTTGTTTATTTTTTACATATATCGAGCTATTTCAATAAATATTTCATTATAGTATGTTTATTTAACTATTTATTTTATTCCTATTGCCATTAATAATCATTCTATATAATATATTAAAATTGAAATATTTAAAGAATTGCTTATTTTTTCGGAAATTATGTTGCTACAAATGCAACAATTAAATTAAAGATTTTTAAATGACATTTTTCGATTTTGATAATACGCATACGGAAAAACAAAAACGGATTTTTAAGCTATATTGTATACTTCTCTATAACTAAATTAAAATTCAGAATTATTATTTATTTAGACATAAGTGATAGATCATAAAATTGACAAATAAGGTAAAAATAATTAATAAGAATTAAAGGAATAAAAAATAATTGTATAAAAATAACCTTACAAGTAATAATAAAATATAGTTCTTCAATATATATCTATTTTATATACAATGCAAATAAATTTAGAATAGTAACCATACATAAAGAACAAGAAGTTCGTTATTCGAGTTTTCTCAAGATGTCATTTAAATAACTAATTTTATCAGTTTTATAATTTATGTAGTTACAAGAAACAAAATTCATATTGATAAATTACAAAATTGACATCGCTGATTTAGTTTAAAAGTCGAGTCTTAGAACTTATTCAACTGGACTGAATTTTTTTTATCATTTCTCACAGTATGAAGAAATTATATAACTCTCTTTTTTCAAAGTAACAAATTATAACAATGAATACATAAAATATTCATAAAATAGGAAATAAATATTTATTTAAATAAGATAAAGGTAAATAAGAACGAAAATTTTTATTAATTGCAATATAGTAATAATATATCTATTTTTATATATTAAAAAAAAAGAGTTTTTAATTAAATTAAGATTTAATTTATACAATTTTAATCACAATTTACCCTTATAAAATGAAAAAATTATGTAAAATAATTTCCTTCCAAATGGAATTTAAAAACTTTATTGTTCTCAATATACTTTCATTGGCACTCTTAGAATACTAAGGATATAATTCGAAGCTACGCAAATTATTTTCAATTATCCTTATACAAAAAGAAAAAATTCATTATTTTTCTTGAGAATCGAATAGGGAGTGAAAATAAGATTGGGTATGATGTGAGAAAGTTCCAACATTTCAAGAATGAACTGATGTCTGCTACTAGCATACATTGTACTAATTATATGTTACAAAATTAATATATATTAAAATTATTTCGTACAGTCTAAATGCATTATTGCAATATGTGTATAGTGTAAATATTTGCAAATGAATAAAATTTCTGAAAACATGAGAGTATATGTATAATAAATAATATAAATAATATGATTTGAAAATATATACGATCATATTAGGATCACTTATCAAATAAATATTTGTTTTTTACCAGTACCATGAATTTACTAAATTTTTGAAAAAAATTAATTTTAGTTATAAAATTTTATGTAATTGTAAATGAGACAACTTCTTCCGATCTATTATTTTCTTCTGATATACAATTAAACAGTCATTTAATCTTGAAACAATAAAAATTATTTTTAAAATATAAATACATACTTCGTTCTTATCTACAAGTAGTTGGAATAATCAAAATCTGTTCGTACAGCTTTCACATAAACATTTTTAATTGATCCGATATAAAACAGAAAATGATATTGAAGTGTATTAAAATTAATTTTTCTTTAACTGCAAAACTATTACCATATATGCATTGTTAACGTATTATTTTGGAATTAAATAAAAAAAAGTATTAATAAATTTATTTATAATAAATATAATAAATAAATAATAACTATATAAGTATAAAACTCTGTTTTACTTTATTATATAAATTATATGATTTGTAATTAAGCAACATTCCTAATATATATTATATATTATAATGTATTTAAATCTATAAGTCAGATTGTTCAAAACTAATTATTATTATTATAAGATTGTAAAATTTCTACAAAAAATTCACATATCGACGTTTACTATAGATATTATTCATTCTGCGTATCTTTTTTGCTATATATGAAAAAATCGCGGTCGCAAATGTATTCTCAAACAAAGAAAGTCAGACCGCAATGTCACGTACGTAATCTAAGAACGATAAGAGAAAGACTATCCTAACAAAAGGAAAACCTCTTCACCGATATTTCGTACGCGCATCGCAAAATCCACTGCCTAAGTTATGTTTTGGGGGAAAAAAAAGAAAAAATTTGAATTTCTGCATTTAGAAATTGTGTTGAAAAATTTGACAACTTTGTTGATTTTTATTAATTTCTTTAAATTAAAAAATTTAAAAAAATATATAAACAAAACTAGATAGAAGGACGTGGAATATAAATTGTATATACACATAATTTATGTTTGCACATAAAATTAATAGCCAATAAATAAAATTATTGAATTTATGCTGAAGATACATGCAAATGTAATATCTATGAAACAGTAAATCACAAACATGTTATATATAATTTTGTGTAATCAAGAAGATATATTTCGAGCACTTATCTTACAATTTACTTAGTAAATTAAGAGAAAAAAATTGAATAAACTTTTCAAATGAAGAACTCAAAAATCATTTAAAAACTACATTCAAGTTACTTTTCTTTGTTTGGGGCATCGATATAATTTTACAGTAGCAATATATTTATGCGTTAAGCAGTCTTTAAATATGAAAATGATAAGATTAACATTTTAAATCCAAAGAAAATAAAATATATTACAAAAGTTAGTTTGTAAAATTCGAATTAATTAATTAATTAAGATGGAAATGTATTTAAGAATAAAAGCAAACTTGACCATGTCTCTTTAAATAAAAATAAATTGATGTGGAATAACATAATAAAGTTTATTATCTCGATTTTTACGAATCGCAATAATCTGATTATATTTTTAATACATTAAATTATTTACATAAATTTATTTTCAATATTTAAATTTATACAAACGACGAAAATACGTACGCAAAGTAGCATAAAAATAATTCTAAATTAATTATCTACGTCATTATATTGGATAAAAAAAGTATTTTAATCAAAATATCATATAATTAATAAATAATATATAATTAACTTAAATATATTGAATTTTTAAAATTTTAAAAATTTTACAGGCACATAACCAAACTAATATTTCCAAATATTAATATTTTAGAAAAACATTTTAAGACTACTTCGTTATCTTGAATAATCTCAATATTGTGTTATGATATTCGGCGAGCAAATGGTATGTATTATATTAAAACTAAAAATATAAAATTTTATAAGATGTATTAACCGTGTCATTGGTGCAACAAATACACACCTGACTACTGACGTGCACGCACACAACAGTCACACGAATTATGCATCACGCTGCAAGTACACATGTACGTGCATACACCCGTATACGAATACTATTGTAATGAAAAATGTTTAACAAACTGTATTTTATTAAATGAAAATCTAATAAATGCGTAAGCGGTCATGGAAACGACATTTCTTTACAGAAGAAACATGTTTCAATGGAATATTTCAGAATGTAAACAAAAACCTCGAGACAAAGCAAGTATTGCAATGCCTAAAGTAAGAAAGGCATAAAAGCAGAGCTTAAGAGCGGCAAGGCCTAAAACGTATCTCAAGCGCAAGTAGAAAACCATATAAGAAAACAAAGTAGCATACATACTCTCTGAGAACACATTTTTAGAAAAAATACGCAAAATTCATGGATAATTAATGACCAGCTTGAGAACGCTTCCAAGAGGTAAACCATACCTTAATAGTAACATTCGGGTTGTTGATATGGTGCGGCGTCGAAGAAGCGGTCGTGGAGTGGGCGACCGGAGCAGCAGTAGTCGATACATCTCTCTTTGGACGACCCAGTATCGAGTCGTGGTCGTGCCAATTCCTGTCGATGACAAGGGGCTCGCGACCTCTGCTAATCCTCTCCTCGACGTTCATGTGAAGTGTTCTGGATCTGACACCGAAACGTTCCGCCCCACACAACGTAATCAGGATGAGAAGAGCACATCCCGATACCAAGGATTTGCAGCTCCGGGTGGCTGGACACCCTACCGAGGCGGCCATTTTGTGTGGACTCGGGATGCGATACTCGGGCACGTACTCGTCCGGCTCTCGTTTATTATCGCCGTTATTATAGGGGCGCGCGCCACGGCGCCGACGGTCTTTCTTGTCTGCGCGACGCAACTCGGCCCTCGCACTCAGACGAGGCAGCCGATCACGCAACTCGAGCAAGAGATAGAAGTGCAAAACAAGAGAAAACAGACACGCGCACGCTCATACACGCGTCACAACAATGAAAGGACAATGACGCGGAGCAACGCGTTCAAACGCAGCGAATTCAGTATCTGTAGCCTCGGCAATCACGGACGCTACTCCAAAGTCCGAGTCTCTGGCTCACTGCTAAAGCAGCGCCGAAAACTTTCCGAGGAAGTGTTGACGTTGTTAAAGCATTTAGGATCTGCGCACGCGCACCTCCCCCCCCCCCAAAGCCCCATTAGCGACTCAGAGGGTCGTACGATAGGCTCCCGGCAAAGTTTAACTTCCGAAGACTAATTGTCGAAACACATCCAAACTTACCATTCTCTTTAGCGACAAAATTCGTATGTGGCTTAAGCGATTATCTATAATATCCTTTTTTTTATCCATATTTAGCTTTCATAATAATTGACATTATTCATAAGACGCGTTTAAATATAAATTTCAATTTTAGTTGATTTTAATTTATTAGAAACTTGAAATGAATGAAAATTAATAAGTAGACGTAAGTTAAATAAAAAAAACTCCGTAAGGCAAAAGCCAATGTTTTTCTGAAACTCCTTGTAGTTTTAATTTAACATTACATAATTTTACCTTATTAATGAAATAATGCGTATTTCTTTGTAACGAAGAACAGGAATAAACTATTGAAAACTATTGGAGATGAACTTTTATAATACTTTGAATACCGATATATATTTTAATTATAAATTTTTTAAAGAATTTGTTAATCTCTTACGTATATGTGTCATAAAATACGGAATATGTGAAATTAAATATTTTCTTATTTAATTTATTATATCTAAATATTAATATAAGTATATCATGTTAAAACACTTAATAAATAATTAATGCATTAAAATTTTATAAATTTTGTTTATTACAATCCATTAATCATTAGTTTCATTTCATATTTTGACGAAAACTTTTACGACGGATATGTATAATAAATATATGACTTTAATTAATTTTATGAAAACAAATAATTATTATAAGATATTATTCTATTATAAACAACTTTTTTTTTTATCTCTAATTAATTATTCTTATATTAAATGAAAAATAAAAGTTTTTTTTTAATAAATTTGAGAAATATCTATTAAATATTTATGTACAATCAACAAAACTGAAAAAATTGACATATTAAATATTAGAAATCCAAAATATAATAAAATTTAAATACTTTTTACACAAAAAACTTATTGAATACATTATAACATACTATTTCTATTGAAAATATGTTTAAAATATGTAATTTACACAGTGCATAATGCAATATTTTAAGAGTATATTTATAGATCATTAACAAATTAAAAACAATAATATTAAATATTATTATATTCAATTTAGAACAATATAACTTATTTACAAATATAAGATAAAATAAAAATATAGAACTAAATATGGAATAATGTAATTGGAAAAAGAAATTTTATAAAGTTTATAAATACCCAGTGTAAATTATAATTTTATAATTTAAATCAATTCACTATTTGATTGTATAAAATGATATATCTCAAATATCTCATTTTGTTACTAATTATAAAAAAAATTAAGTGCTTTTTAAAATTATAAGTAACAAAACAATGAAAATTGTTCCAACAACGATTTATTATAGCAGTATGTCGCATTTGATTTTTTTTTCTTATGACAGCTATTCTTCATACAAGAAAATCTAGTCTCCGCAATTTTTAATCTTAACAGATTCAGATTAGATCTATAATATATTAAGCTAATCAAGTTCAAGGTTAAAAATGTTTATTCCTTGGCAGTTTTTCTCTCTTATTTTCTTAATTTAATAACTTTTTGATGTATTCTTCATTAGAAGAATAATAGTAATAATGACGAGTCACAATTGCAAGCGTAACATTTAAAACATTTTCTTTTGAAATTATAGACGAGTTCAGAGTATTTTAAACTTAAAAATACACATCCCTTTTGTTAATATTTATGATTTTATCTATGTTAATTTATGAATTGTTTTTTCTAAATATAATAAAATTTGAAATTTCTTTTATTATATTTGGTTTTTTGATGAGAAAAAATTACTTCTATATATTCATTTTGAAAAACTGACAGAAAATCCATTCAATGTACAACATTTTTGTAGAAAATAAAACGAGAATTATCTAAATATTATAAAATATGTAATATACTATTAAAAAATGATATGTGACAGAACAATTAAAAGTAATGAAAAGCATAGCAATTATAATTGGTTTTAATTTATATTTCTTTTAAGCAATGCAACTTTTGGACTTAAATTATATATAAATATATAAATATTTTTCAATATATATATCTATATATAGGTATAATATTAATCTGTGCGAATAATGCAGATTGTCATTTAAAATAAAGAATATATATAACATTTCTACTTTTACTGTCTCTAAAAAACATTCTTGTGCAACAAAGATTCACATATCTTCTGTACAAATTTCATATTTTTCTTGCTCTAATTAACTCCATTCTGAATAACATATGACGAGGTAAAGTTAAGCAACGCTTGATCCTCTCCATTAAGCTTTTTAAAGATTTAACATAACATCACTATACTTAATAGACATGAAAGTCAAGATATCTTTATTTTCATAATATATGAAGAAACAACATTATATTCCAGCTAAAGTGTTACTTTTAATTATCGAAAGTAAACTGCTTACAAATAATCCCTTATAAAATTTTTATAATTTGAAGAAAAAAAGAAACAAATATAATTCTCAAATATACTACACGGTGCGACTTGACGAGTATCCGCACAATTCACATTACTTAGTTAGTATATAAAATTTTTGCAAATTCGTCAAATCCATTTTATATGTGTATATAAGTATATACGCACATAGTTTCTGCTTATTTAACTTTGTTTATATAATTTATAATATTGATTTGAGTTTATTTAGGAGAAACCTCAATCTTCGCTAATCATTACAGACAATTTTTATCTTCTCAGAATGATTAAATATTTTTTACTCTCTTTCTTTTTACTTTTCTTTCCTTAATCACTCTTCCTTTTAAGACAACGTAACAACCGGTAAAAGCTATATCTCACATTATCCCAAGTTAGCGCATTAAGATTATAATAAAAATAATTATGGCAGTCAATAATTGCCAGCATAAAATGTAAATGGCAAAGATATCTATAATTTATCAGGCAGTGCATACAATATAAAAAAATCTTTTTTAAGTAATGATTTTAAAAACATAAAAGAACCACAGAATTTCTTTTTGCACATCGTCTGTAATTTTACAATTTTATCGCTTACTACAAATAAATATATACTGATTATTTCTTTTTATATTTTATTTTATAAAATTATTAGCAAGTTATAACAGTATATCATTAATTTCGAAAGATTATTCATAAAATTAACACATAATGTACTTCATTAAAAATAAAACTAATGTATAAAATACTCGGAAACTCAGCATCATTTACTATTTTTGTAAGTAAAAAAACCGTTCACAGCAGCTTTATTGTTCATTCGTACTTTTGAGAATATTATTTTAAATAATATTATTTCTGGATATAATTCTAAATGAATTGGCTCTTTCTTTATTACATTATTTGATAAATAATATAATATAAAAATAATAATGTGTAATAATAATAACAATAATAATAATAATAATAATAATAATAATAATAATAATAATGATGATGATGATGATAACAAGCTAGTTAAAAAAAATTGAAAGTAATACAACACACACAATCCATTCTTAATTTACTACTTTGTAGTACATTTAATGCATAAAACTCATGCATCCTCATGAGATTATGTAGTTACATATACTGTATAATATTTATATTTGTTTTATATATACGTCGATGATATCATATTAAAGGGCTAGATAAAAGTCAATACTATTAAGGTGAAAGGTATATTATTTCTCAGTAGAAAATCGCACTAACTTGGGATATTAATTTTTTTTTTATTTTAAACGTTATATTTTATCTTTAGTTTTCCCTACTTCAATGGATGATTTTTCTCTAATAAAATTACGTTACTATCGCATTCTTTCAAGGTGGAAAGTTTATTTTTCACCTCAATTCATTTATTAAAGTTGCTTTATCCATCTAGAGCGACGAAATATTTTTTCTTCTCTTGTTTTTGAAGTTTCATGTATATATTTATTTGTATTTTTATATGAATGTGTTTTTATGCAGCATTTATGTTCAGGTAATCTCACAATACAGATTTGAAGCATGAACAATACAGCTGAATTATTTCCTTCATCAATCTTGTACTCCAATTCAACTGGAAAAAATAATATTATATACATATTGTTGTAATTATAATTTCATTAAAATGCATGTTACTTTGAAAAATATATAAATAATTTTTTTTTTTAATAACCAAAATATTAAATATATATTTCACGATGCATTATATATATATATATATATATATATATATATATATATATAATACCATAAGCATTTACGATATATTTGACTAAATAATCGAATATTGATCAATGCTTTGGTAGTCATATAATCTTTGATATTTTAAAATCATCGAAGGGATTACACAAATTTTTCAAACACATTTCAATTATTAAAATAGTAAACCAAAAATTTTTAAAAATTACGATCAAATTTCTAAAAATTTTCAAAAAGAAATATTACTTTTTTCTATCTGAACAAATGTTAATATGCAATATTAATTATATGAAAATAAACCATCCCTCTGTTATACAAAAGAAAAAATAAATATTTTCATTTTACTATGCATAATCAAAAATACTTTTGCATTTTTGCACTTCACATAATCTTAATGTGTTAAATCATTCTTACCAAATAACTATTGTGTTAAAATGCATTTTAATATATTTTGATATTAAAAATGTATTTACACAATATACTTTGGTATCTTTCTTTAATAAATATGAAAAAATTATTTGGCGCATGCAAAGAATTAGAATTAAGTGTCTTGAGAAATAAATAATATGATAATTAAAAGGTTTAACTTTTATAATAAGAACTTTTATATTTACGATTTTAGTGTTTAAAGATATTCATTGCTTTTCAAATACCATTGAAAATATTATGTAATATAAATTAATTGAATAATTCTAAAAGAATTTTATTTTGAAGAATTTGAAGAAAGTTTTTTAAAGCATCAATCTTTTTTGATATAATTGTAATATTTAAATCAACATTTAAAGTATTGAATTAGTTTCAATTACTGAGACAATATACGAAATTAAATAGCAACATAAGCATTTTAAAATGGAGTCGATGCGACAAAAAGCAATGAAAATATAAAATGAATGATCTAGTAATGCGTAACTAACAATGATACAACATTGATATTGGATAATAACGTTAACAATTCACTGAAAATAATCATTATAATAAATAAATAATTTAAAAAATTATACATTGAATGAAAATGAACTTAATAATAACAAGCGATTTTATGCGAGTTCGTCGGATATTAACTGGTATATGGACAGTATTGTGGTGTTTCATACAATATACATTTAATTATATTATGAAAAATTTTTAATTATTTTTATATACTTATTAAAAAATTTCCTTCATAATAATCATGACAGCTCTATAAATAATTGAAGTTTATAAGTCTTAATTTCTGAATAAAAATGATTCTTTTTGACAATTGTTTTGCCGAATTAAAACTTCGATTTGAATGTAATAATTAAATTGATTTTTTCTGCTTGTGATAAAATAAAATACATAAATTTAAAAAATATTTTATAAATATTATATGTTCGTCGTATAATAAAATATTCCACATCAATAAATAATTATTTATTAAATTTTTTAATTATCGTATGAATCACCAATACATAATTACTTTATAAAATCACTATAGTATGTCATTCCGCATTCACAATTGGAAGAACATTCCTAATACGTTTATTTCAAATAAAACAAAGCTAATGAAATAAAAAAAAATAATAATCAAACGATACTACAGTATTATTTTATATAAAATATGGTATACATTATATAAATAATTAACATTTTCTTTAAAAATTATGGAATCAGAATTATAAATAATTAGTAAATCATAACATTATTCTTTTTAGAAGAAATCTTATTAATAGTTTGAAATTTTTAATGCACATTCTGATTTTAATTGATAAACAAATTTTTATAATAAAGATTCTTTGTAAAATATTTGTATGAAAATATATTTTAAAAAAATTAATTAGAAATAATTAAAAAGGGTCTTTCTTTTCAGTTCATTAAATAAAACTTATTACGTAATATAACAATGTATAATAACCATAGTATCTTTTTATTAAAAAATAATAAAAGTGACCACAAGAATAATGTAGTTACGATTGCTTAATCGTGCAGTATTACAACGGTAATTTGTTGATAATATGGTGCGACGGACTCACCGCATTTCTAAATGTTGTTCCAATTGTGTGATACTCTTTTTCTTATTGATCATTGGCTATCGCTTTCTACTTTTTGGCTTTTCTAAAATGTGATAAATGCGAATATGATCGGAGGAAGTTGCGGTGTGCCCTGTTCATGTTTTAATTTATTTATTGTCTTACTATAATCTTTTATGCTCAATTTTTGATGAAAGCTAAGGATAATATAAGGAAGATGGATATGGAAATGTATTTTCGTTGCGATATTTTGGTGTCAATGCCAGTAAGATAAATTATAAAAACAATAAATTATTCAGGCAATTAAAACATTAGCTATATTAAATGCTATTTCTAATATTTAATTTTCTACTTAGAAAAGAAACGAGAAAGGTTATATTATAATTTATGCTCTCCGTCTCTATTCTCTTCTATGATAATAAGAGTTTCCTAAACGCAATATACATAATTATATAATATAAAAATTTATAATATTTTCTCCAACTGTATTAAAACTTAACAATCGAAATTATAAATTCGAAAGAAACGATGCGATTTTTCATTTTAATTACCAGTATAAAACTTAATCTAATTTAGATAATTCGATTTGGTCATATAAAAACTATTTATATGTATAATAAATATGAATGAAATAATACATTTATGAACGGTGATATACAATTAATTATTTATACGAACAAAAGCAAACAAAAATGTGTTTAAATAAGCATATGTCGATATATCTATTTTGTCAGCTACAAATTTCCCAATGAAAAATCTTATAAATAAAATTATTAATAAAACTTATGGAAATAATTTTTCCATTTATATAGAATCAGTAATATATAAAATTAAAAAAAAAAAAAAAAAAAAAAATTGGATAATGTGATTTGTTAATAAGCAGTCCGAAAATCGAACATACAAAAATTGGTTTATAATCAATTTTCGCATAAAAATATTTCACTGCATTTAATAAATAGAATATGCGCTTAGATTCATAAAATTTAAACGTCTCTAAAGACAGAAATGTAGCTATGCTCATCTTCTCGTTTAAGTATTTCTGCTATCGCGTACTCAAAGGATATATGCGCGTACGCGTGCATGTGTATGTTGGGAGTAAGGAAGAGAAGTGACGATGAAATAAAAATAAATGAAACTCACTTTTTCTTAAGAGTAAAGAAGCTGCGTCGTTTGGTCTCGGCTTGAGTAGGTGCAGGCAGTGTATGTGCCCTTGATGTACTGGCTACGGAGGCGCCCTGAGCTGCCTGATTCAGCACCGAGACCCAATCATTCATCTCAGCGTCATCTTTAGCCTGAAATAAGAAATCGGCTCCGCTTTGCGTTCTGAAGGATAAAATATGTGAAATGAATTATTTAGCACACGTTTTATGTTCTAAAATTATATAAGCATATTTTGGGATTTAATGAATAAACAGTTTGTTTTACTAATACTGTTATGTGCAATTAATATAGGAGTATTTTTAATACATAAAAAATATAATGCTGGGAATTTGAAAGGAAACTAATTTCGATTGAAATAACCAATTTTAATTATCTATAAACACTATTTATTGATGAAAGTAGTATTCATTAGTTTAACTATGATATTTCAAATCGACAATCAATGGATAATAAAAATAATACCTACTTAACACGAAAGACATGTTTTTTCTTGGTGTAGTCACTTGCAATAACAACGATGGCACCCTTCAAATCAAGCGGAATTTCACCTTTGTACAGCTGATCAGGCACCGATTTATACAATTTTTGATCCTTGTAAGCAACGAGTGTTTGACCCCTTACGACCATGTAAAGTTTGTCCCACGATCGATTCGTCGCTTTCTTAGTTGTACTCTCCCATTCGTGTTTACGTGCTAAAACACCTTCGAACTCATCATCGCTCGGACTGCGTGCTTCTGTTTAAAAAAAAATGCATACATATAATCTCCTTTTATACAATTGAAAAAATAAATAAAGCAAGATCTAATAAATGCACTAGCTCTGACACTTAAATTTGTAAAAATGCATTTACATAAAATATTAAAAATTTGGTAATATTTACTAATTATTAATTATTATTCTTAATTATTATTTAACGATTAATTAATCGATCGAGATTTTAAAAGGCAATTGATTGTCCAAAGCAGCAATGAATTAGTTATAAATAAACCTGAAAACAAAAATGATTTATTATATACACATTTTGTAACCACATGAAATAATTTAAAAGCTTTTATGTCGCCCAAACTACGATGCTAGTTTAAATACATAAGACTTTACGTTTCCTATAAATAACATAATACGTGATTATAATTTATAATTGATAACTGTTTATGAAATTTATTTAACATATATATTTGGCCTAACAGATCATACAAATACATTGACAATTTTCACAGCAAATTATATCTTTATTTATTTTATATATATATAGAGATAATTATATTTATTTTATAAAATTACGAAATCTGTAAATATTTTGTAAGTTTTGAGTAAACTAATTCAATTTTTTTTCATTTATTTATAAATTTGTGTTAAACTAATCAATGTCTGTCAATTTAAGATAATTATCTATCACATAATAAATATATTGATATTTCTTAAAAATAATTTTAGTATTGTTCAAAACATTTTATTTCAAATACAAATGCTGCTATCTTAGTTGTGCACGGCTTAGATAATTTAATTATTTTAATATCCGAGTATTAATAAAAAAAATTAGCACAAATTATCCAATTAGACATTAGTACTGTTACTTTTTTTTATTATATCTTGATAAGCTATTTTTATATAAATACTTGGATATATAAATATTACGAATTTTGAAACAAACTTTGACGGTCAAAACGCGAATGAAACTAAAACAATTGTTTTCGTCTTTCTAATTATAGGTACATTTATTTGTTTATATATATATATATATATGTATTTTTATATAAAAAACATTTGTTGAAAATTTTATAAAATTGTACCTAGATAATTTATTTATATATCAACTACTTTTTTCATTCCCAACACATGTAAATAAATATCTTGCTGAAATAAAAATATAAAATATAAATTAGTTTCGAGTAAACATCCTTGGAACTCGATATAACCAAACGGCTGAAACCAATTTTGGAAAACTCGGCAATGTTTACACACCTGTGTAAGGTCGACTAATCATATAGCTTACCGTATTCATCGTCACTTGCACCACTGCGATCGAGACTTGGTGATTTAGCGGTTTTCTTCCAACGGAAGCTTCTGAAAGGCGATTTGCTGCGACTGCGATCCTTGCGCCTTAATGTACCCGATTCCGAGCCTCCCTTTGGTGCTGGATCATCGCAACAAAAACGACAACACAACGAGCAAAGAAAAAAGACCATTTTTACTTAGTACCAGAATCTGTTTATAAATTCTTATCATTATTTGAATATATTTTATTCATAAATTTCTCTTCTTCAAATTTCTCATCATCTTATTTACTCTATTTTGCTTGCTGTTTTATCGATATTTTTATTCAACTTAATGCGAGTTAAATAATGCAATTGATCAACTGTATATATAACTGTTTTTTTTTAACACGTTACAATTATTTGAATTAAGAAACAGGTTAAAAAAGTAAAATAATATATAGAACTTTTTAAATATAACGTTGATAAAAAAAATACATATTATATTATAAGAGTAAAAAATATAAATTTATTTTTACTACTTAACAATAACAGAATTCGTTCCATTGATTTATAAGAAATTCATTTAATAAAATTTAACAAATACATATTACCATTATAAGTAATTAGATTTTGTATGTATGCAAAGTTATTATAATCAAATAATATAAGTTCGAGAAGTCGATAAAACAGAATACATTTAATTTAGTTATTGTCTTGATTTATCTTATATTTTCTCTTATTCTCTCTTGGTTTGATACAGTATGTAGTCTTTTTCCCATTTCAAGAAAAATAGTGAGAAATACTTCTAGTTAAAAGATCTCTACAATGTACGTGCAAACATGCGCATGCATTTTATATTATACTTCTACAGTAGAAAATTTTTTTAATCAAAAGCAGCTGAAAATAGTATTTCAATTATTATACTTTTTTTAACTACATATTAAATAAATGATTTTTCTAATTAGAATTTCTAAAATTGATAATTTTTTTTGTTATTTTTAACAATTACCATATTTCTGTTATGTAAATTTACACGATAAATCTTATAAAAAAACTTATATAAAATATAATTTATAGAATGTAATATATATATATATATATAATAATTACAATCTAAAGTCTATAATATTATAGATTTTCTATTGAAATATTAACCAAGGATAGTGATCTGTCTATTCTTTTAAAATTATATCGATTAATTTTTAATGATGAAATTAATTCAATATATTATTTGACATAAATTACTTGTATTATAAGGCTGCAGTCAATTTTATTAAAATTGGCTTCGATAAATGCTTTTTTTAATTAGCTTTAAATTGAGCTGATATTATGACAAGGATTGATTTAAAATTGCCAAAAATCTCGGAGAGATTAAGAAGAGTAAGGAACACTCGGATTTACTTCTATTCATTTGTGTCGTTAATCACATTGCGCCGACAATTTTTATTCAGCTGTAGAATAAATTTTTTTGTAATAAAATTCTAAATAATAATATAAGTAAAATAAATAGAGAAACCTAAATAAGAGATTTACAATTTTTATTCTTATAATTGCACAACACGTTATACTTTTAAATTAGGTAAGCGAATTACCTTAAATAATCTTTAATATTTTGTATCAAATTATATTTGTATTTTAGAGAAATTAAATTTCTGAAAAAATATATTAAATATATTAAAAATAAGAGAATATAATTTGTGTTCATTTCAAAATATGGGTTGAGAAATTATCATTTTATACCTTAGATAATAATTCATTAGTAATTTAATTTTACAATCTTATTTATACAAAGCTTTTGTATCGTTAAACATTTTTTGTCAATTACATGTTTATATAAAAAGGAATTCGAAATGATTTGTGTCATTTTCTCAAAAGAATTTTCGAATATGTTTTTTTTTATAAAAACATGCAAATAAAGCTTGTACACTGTTTAGAATGACAATAAATTTATAATAGAAAATGTTTCCATGTTTTGACTAAATAACAGAAGTTACAATAATTTTTCATAAGAAAATGCCTTTTCCGTTTGCAGCATATTTTTTATCCCACATTTGATCACATACGAGTGATTTTAAAAAGTTAATTAAGCTATAACAGCAGTTCGACTTACACTTACTTGTAAGAGTGGGAGGCGAAGCTCGATGTTTTGAAGAGGATGACGATCGTATTATGGATTTCTCAGTTAAGACTTGTCTCGATTCGCTCTTTTGAGCATGCACTACTCCAAACCAAATTGATAGAAAAAACATGCTTTTGTTTTATTTACGTACAACTAAATTTCTTGTATACAAAAATTATTTTTAAACGTTAAAAAACAATTTCAATAGAAAAGTCTCTCTGCATGAGAATTCCAACAATAACTTATTAAAATCCTTCAAAATTCTACTAATATATCTATTTACATAATTATATATACATATTAAATTGACTAATTTTTTTTAATTTGTACAAATTATAATAATATCTTTAAAAAATGTAAGAGACTGTATTAAACTGATGTTCACAAGAAATTTATAATAAATGAATAAGTAAATTAAACTATACATATAGAAATTTACAATAATTTTTAATACGACATAGTTTTCAAAACTTATTTTTAATACATTAAGAAATGAATGAAGAAACATTTAGTATGAAATAATATAAAAGTGAAAACCATAAACAATTTATAGGCATGCAATTAAAAAAAACAAAAGAAAAATTTAACTAACAAAACGTAGAAAAAAACTATATAGTATTAGTTCAAGTACCTACCATCTGCGAAGAAATTTAATTTAATCTGAAATCTATGACTACAAAAGCTTATTAATAATTAAAATGTTAAACTAAAAATCTGAAAATGTTTATGATTTAATTGATATAATAAATATTCAGATAATAATATTCTTATGAAGTGCTCGTCCATCACCTATTTTTAATAGTGAAATTATAAAACGTAGACATGTGTTATAAACCGATACCAACCGCTTCACGATGATTATTATATTAAAAAAAATAAAATATAAACTGAAAATAGAAAGATTTAAATACTTATATATTTTCTTTGACGTTCCATCACCTGAATATAATATACAACCGAAAACAATGATACTATAAATATTATTAGTAAATTTAGAGGGGAAAAACTTCATTGTTATTTATAGCCAAAAAAAATACAAAAATATATTTACAATATTGCGTTCGTAAGCATACCATTCTTATCTATTCTTTTGAATTAAAATTTCAGCTACATATAACAATACAACTTTTTCCAATAATAAATAAGAAATTAATATAATAAAAATAATGTCGATAGATATGAAATTATATAGATATGAAGACAACAATGGATTAAATGTAATATGGATCTATTAAACAACGGCAACGGGCAGACACTCACCTTCCTTGGGCCTTTCTTGAGCCTGCGATGTTCGCGTAGAAGCTTTACGCTGTGCCGCTGTGGTTTGTGCATTCCGTGCCGCGTTATTTTTTGAGGTGCGATTTTATTTGGAGGATTATATTTTTTTGTTAGGAATTATAGGATGGAAATATGTTGATAGGGTGGATGAAACAGAGGCAAAAAAAAACGTGCTGTTAGCAAGAATCATGCTTTGTTCACAGTTGATGATACCACTTTTATCAAACTAGAAGGTTAGTTTTTACTGGATTATAGATGATAAGAAATTAAACATTTTTTACAAGAGATAAGAGAATGAACCTTCTAATTTCATATTAAAATAATTTTCTTTTGTAATTTTATTCCTTTTCTTTTATTAAAAACAGTTTAAAATTTAAAAAAATTTTTAATTATTAAATAATTGTAAATTTAAATGTGAAAAAATTACTTTCAATATTCATAATCAAATTTTATAAATTCTTAAAAAGCGATAAAACGATTCTTTTTTAACTCAATGTATAACAAAATTATTAATATGTGCCGTACTCTGTAAGATAATTAATTTATTTTTCATTTTACGGGCACAGTTTAAAAAATTTAAGGGAATAATTATTTTAAGTGTGTCATCGTAATATAACTTACCATAATCATCATCACGATCTCTGCTTGATACACCATCAGCTTCCATTCTAAAATAATAGAAACAATATGTTTTTAATATTTAATTATATTTCAATTATGTAAATATTACAAGTATTAAAATTTTATTAAATAACGATCTAGATAAGTTTTAATTATTTCATAAATAAACATCATTTTTAATTCCATTAAAAATTTTTTGTAATAAAACAATCATAATAATGCCTTAGAAGCCCTTTGTTAGTATTATATTTGTACAAATTGCATTACCGTTCACTGGATGGTTCATCTGGACTAGCAACTGGAGTGGCTTTAGCTAATCTAGCAGCTTCAGCAGCCGCTGCTTCCTCTTTCTTCCGTCTTTCCTCTTCTTCTTTCTCCTGCTCTCTTCTCTTTAATTCTCTCAGTTCAAACTAGAAATAAAAATGATATTACTAATTAATTTGATATGAAAACGATAAACATATATTTATTGATGGTTTATATTAGTATGTACCGTTGTTAAACGTTGTAAAGCACTGAATCTTTCTTCTTGGGCAGCTGCCGATTTTTCAAACGCTTCATGCTTCTTCATAAGATTTTCGACTTCATCAATTGTGTGCTACAAAAAATATTTTAGTTTATATATGTGTATGTGTATATATATATATATTTTTTCATAAAATAAATTTGTGTATATACAATAAAATTTAATTTATAATTAAATATTAAATTTCAATAAGAAATGACTTCTTACTCCAAGTTCTTGACTCATAAGGTATGGTTCTTGAGCAATCAACCAAGCTTCTGCAACAGCAGCATCTCTTGCAAATTGATATACTTCCAATACTTTGATGAAAAAAAAAAGTTTATTTTTATTTATATTTCAAATTCTTTCTTATAATTAGTAACGTTAAAGTAATAACAAATTTTCATAATTATAACTTTTATTTAATATTTTACATATAAAACTTATTTAACTTTTATATATATATTAAACAAATAAAACTCACTAAGCTGAAGATTCTCCCAACGTTCTTCCCAGCGAAGTAACAGAGCATTTCTGTGGTCTGTAAGAGCTGTAAGTTTTTCTTTAATTTGGGAACTGGCGTAATGATTTCTAGCCAATAAATCTTTGCCTAAATTAATACAACTTAAAAGATTATCCTCCCTCGTATCAATTTCAGCTTTCAAACTCTGGTGATTATTCATTAACAATTCCACTCCGCTAACATCCCTTGGCTTCTCACTCGTATTCATTTGTCTAACAACGTCATCCATCCAAATCATCAATGTTCTAACCATATTGAAGAATCTAAATAAATCTCCGGTATCCTCTAAAATTAAATAAATATTTTATTTATAATTTTTTAATATAAGCAATTGTTACATATTACAATACTTTAAATAATGTTTTTACAATTATTATAATTGATTTGAAAAGTTTATTAGGTTTATGACAAAACCTATTTTGACAATACTTTTATCACAAATTTCACTAAATATTTCAATTTAAGAACATGAAAACTATACTTGTATAATAAATAAATTACTTATAAAAATTATTGTTAACGTACCAAGTTTATTCTTACGCGCTTCACAGAGTGACTGCAAATTATTCCAAGCGGCGACAACCTCGGCCTCGCGATTTGTAATTTCACGTGCCTTGTCGCCTGCATAGCTCGCCTGCAACTTTGCGGATTCTTCTTGAATCTGGGAAACCTGACTTTGCAGGGTTGATAAATCTTGTATAAAATTGCCATGCTTGCGTTGAAGTGCAGAAACTGAACCGGCATCTCTACCAAGCTCATCTGACATAGCATTTTGTTTTTCGAGAATACGCCCAAGCACATCTTTACAGTCGTGGAAAAATTTATGAAGTTCACGACTAGCGGCAAGCATCTGAGTGCGTGTTTCAATTAATTCTAATAAATCTTGCCAGACCTACAATTATAAAAATTACGTCTAACTCCAATGCAGATTAAATACAAAGTACATCTTGTAAATCAAATAAATTCTATGTTATAATAACAAATTTTCATTCATATAATGTAATTGTAATGAAAATACCTCATTTAGCCCATCTTTCCACTCAGCTATTGTAGCGGCATCAGAATGGCCAGTATTAATGAGTGAGTCAGCAATGCCATTTACAGTGGCCACTCTTTCGGAGCCTATAGCCTCGGTATCACGAGCGAATTCTTTGAATCTCTCCCATAATAGCGTTACGTGGTCATAATCTTGGCCTAGCTCGTGACTACCTGCAACAACTTCACGCTCACCAATCCATTGCTCTAAATCATCGACTTCACGATTCAACATAAATAATTGAAGTGCCTCGTCTAATTTTGCACGGCGCTCACCAGCCAAATCTTTCAAACCAGCATATAGCTTATCAACCTGTAAAAATTATTAAAAAGGAAAATAAATACAATAATTTCTTAATTACATTATTTTATACATTATATATATATATATATATATATATATATAACAAACCTGTGACTGTTTAACAGCAATTTGATCTGAAAGAGGATGTTGGTCACTAATAAGTTGTCTTGAAGTTTCTCCAAGTTGCCTAATTGTATCAGCATAATCTTCAACTGCGTGTTCTAAACTTTCGTGCTTCTTCATTAAATTTTGTGCAGAAATTTCGTCTTTGCCTCTATCTTCCACCATCATATACAATTCCTGCTCACTCATCCATGACTCTGCTTCAGCTGCATCAAAAAAGTACTGTTGAGCTTTTTCGTTCTGTGCCAAATGTCCGTTCCTCTCATCTACAGCATCCTTTAGTTCTTTCCATTTCTTATTTAATTCTGAAATGAGTCTTTCAAATTCAAGACTAGCTTCATGCCCTTCATTAATAAGCTTCTGACCATTGTTACAGACGAGATTGATACGTGGTTCGTGATTATCGATTTCCGTGCTTAAAAGTTATAATAAAAATTATAATTTTGTACGCATTGTGCGCGATATGTTGTAAAAATTTTCAATAATACAAAGAATAATTTATTAAATAAAAAATATAGCTTAAGTAAATAACTTATACAAAAACAATAAAGCTACCTCAATGACTGATTTTTCTTCTTTAATATATGCACATTAAACAGCGAATTTCCATACTCTTTACTAGTTGCTTGTGGCATTTTTTCTGTAATCCAAAGCTTTTCATCCTCAACGTCACGCCTAAATTGAAAAGCCTCTTTCTTTTTTTCTAAATGACGCTGGCGGTCGATAAGCGGTGCTTTAAGCTGTGCAAAGCGTTGAGCAACCTTCTCCTTTTTACATTTAATTTCTTCCATTTTATCGTCTGGTACCGTGCGCTGAAGATGCTCAGCTTGCTTATCTAGTTCTGTTACTTGACGAGCTTTTACAGCCATTTGAGTCTCAATCATTTGTTGCTTCTGCATGAGGATATTAACAGAAGCTAAGTCTGAACCTGTATCTGTGCTCTCGATTTGCTTTTCTAAAAACAATATATTATTTCGACATTAATATGTAATTATTAATATTAAACTAATTCTGTAACTTAAATAAATTATTTCAAATTATATTGTAATTAAAGTAATCATAATTACCTAATTCATTCATCCAAGAATCAATGTCATCGCAAGTCTGGTGAATGAGAACTTCTCGGTTAGCATCAAAAAGTCTCTCGCCTTTATCGTGAGTGGTTGTCTCAAGTTCTTCGAATTGATCAGCAAGTTCAACAACCTTAGGTTGAATGATTTCAGTTAATTCAGGCTTTTGTTGAACAAGTTCATCAGCTGCAGCTTGAAGTTGCTGCAATCTGTCTTTGTTACTGGCAATTTCTGCCTCAAATGCTTGATGTCTCGTCCATTTACTGTGTACGGTCTTAGCACTGCGGTATGTCTCATCTTGAGCAACTATATGCTTCTCCTGTATCCATTCTCCCAACTCCTCGCAATCTTGCAAGAATAACTGTAACTGCTGCTGATCGCGCAATTTATCCATGAGTTGTTGAGCTTTTTTGCGGTTAACATTGCGCCGTTCGTTTATAGATTCTGCCTTACGTTTAATCTTATCAGCGGCAAAGTGACCATCATCAACGAGACGTGTCGCAAAATGCACGACTGAATTAATCTTTTCATCGTTTGCATCCATAGTAGTCATGAAAGCCTCGTGACGCTTAATCATATTTTCTGCTTGTTCAAAATTGCTTGGACTTTCATCCTTTGCGAGTTGATGTTCCTGTTGGGAAAGAAGAACCTCAGCCTGGCGCGCATCTCTATCAAAGACCTGAAAAAAAATTATATATTTTTTATTCTTTACATACTCGATAAATATTTATAAGAATTAGAGGAGAATTAATAAGTTCATATTGTATAGGATTTCCTTTACTTTGTTTAAGCATTAATAGAATGAAAAAATAAAATGATTTGATTATTTTATATAAAAATAGTGATTTTGAATTGTGAAGTAGTGATTTGATTTTGATTATAATTAAGAAGCTTAAGTAATAATATAGTTTATTAATTAAATATAGTGTACCTTTTTACTACATATAATTTAACTAAAATATGATATATAACTAAGCATTATTAAATAGATTCGTTTTACAATGATACATGTTAAATAGAATAAACGCATTTCAAAAGTAATGCATTTGAAAACTTTACCTGGAAATTGAGCGAATTGGAGAGTAGATTCTGACGATTAGCCCACATCTGATGTAACTCTTCCCAGCCCATTTTTAAGGCGTTCAATCTCTCGCGTAAAAACATGTATTGAGTGTCACCATCCCCAGCTTCAGTGGTTAATTTTTCACCATATTCCATCATTTTCTGATAATCATCTGTGTAGTTATCGATCTCTTCTTTGATATTTTGATGTTGAGTTAATAATTTTTCTGCATCGGCTAAGCTAGTTGGCTCGTCTTCACTTGCTACATCAGTTTGTGTTTTTGTCAACCAAGCCTAAAATATAAATTACAATTGCTTGTTACACTTCTAGAAAATTACACAGGATTATTATTATACATATAAACGCATTTTTTTAAATTCTTTAAAATAATAAAACATTGATTTTATAAATAAATATATTTTAACAGATTACAATTCATACATTCTAAATAAAATTAATTTATTAAAATTGAAACATTACCTATGGCAATGCAAAACATAATAATTTATTTTATCAAAATAGTAAAATAATTATAGAATTTAGATATTTTATATAATACATGTTAATAATTTATTAAATTTATGAATTACAAATTTAAATAATTGTTAACAAAGTTTACCTGGAAATGATCGAGATCACGTAAGAAGCGATGCAGATCTCCGGCCTCTTCCAGTTTAGCATCTCTTTCCTTAAGCATCTGTGTTAGCTGTTCCCAAATTGTGTGTATTTGAGTAATTCTCTCCCTGATGACTGCTGCCTCCTCAGGGTGATCTTGCTCAATAAGCTGTGCTTCTTTTTCGAGAGCGTCGAGCTTAGCTTGAATAGCCGCTAAATCACGTTCCATCCCACTGAGACGACGCTGTAACGTCATAACTCCAGTGAGATCCATTTCAAGACTGTCTGTCTCTTGAAGTATGCGTTTCTTATCTTCAATCCAGGAGACAGTCTCTCGACATTCGATATGGAAGCTTTGTACACCATGAGCTGAATTGAGTGCCTCGCGTTTTGATTCTGCTTTTTCGCGTAATTCTGCCCACTTCTGGTTTAACTCATTTTGACGTTGAACTATTTGCTTGGAGTTTGGATGCTCAACGTGCAATAATTGTCTAGCTATTTTTTTTTATAGAAAATAATAGTACTTTAAATATATATTCTAATTATATAATTTCATTTTGATATAGCTCATTTAACTTTGTGATATACTCTTATTTTATAGATTAATCTGAATTATCATAAAAAATCGATTTTTCATTCATAAATCATTTAAACAAAAAATATCTAACGAGGTAAAATAATTTATCTCTTATTGTAAAGAATCCTATTATTTTCAATATTAGTTCTTCTTTCAAACAATATCTGGTCAAAATTTTAAATTACAAGCATTATTTAATTTACGAAAAAGAAAAAATTACCTAATTGATTTACAACAGCAACGCGCGAAGCATTCGCATTCATCTCTTTTTCAAAACCATCATACCGATGCTTCATTATTTCTACATCTTCAATATCTTTGGCAGGAACCATCGTATCCAACATCCTGTTCTTTTCACATATCCATTGTTCTACACCATCAGCTTCACTAAACAACTTATATAGAGATAAAGCATCCAACAACCTTTGTTTTCTTAATTTGGCAAGTTCTAACAGTTCCTTGTAGCTGGCATCAATTTTTTCCAACCTATCAACAACCTCTGGAGATTTCGCATCTTGTTCTCCAAGTTGTCCTAAGGCAGTAATAAATAACACAATAAAATGAAATCCTTACTAAATTTTATAAGATTTTTTTCTTTTAATAGCATACCTAATTTAAATATTTCTTTCCGATATTTAATTAGATATTTGAAATAAAGGAAAATAAATTTATTACCTAACTGCTGATGCAACTGTTCTATTGCTGTAGCATAATTTTTAAGTTCATCTGTAACGTCTTTGTGTTTCTTTAATAAAGATTGCACATTTGCCTCATCTCTTCCAACATCTTCAGAAGTTACTAATTTTCTTGTATCTAACATCCATACATCAATATCATCAGCATCAGCGAATAATTGATGATAGTCTACTGCTTCCTCCAGCCTCTTTCTCCTAAATGCTGCCAAATCCAATAAATGATTCCACATTGTCAAAATTTCTTGTAGCCTTTCTTGAATTCTATCCGATCCAAAATGTTGTTGACGAACTAAATAATTAAAAAATATTAATTATTAGATTAAATTATTATGTATCTTTTTTAACTATATTTTATAACGATAATTTTTTGAATGACATAAATATTTATTTCATTTATAATTTATAAATATTTATTAAAACTTCAAAATAAAAATAAAATCAAATGAAATATAAAACTTGTATCTAATAATAATTTTTTCAATGTTACAATACTCAACATAATTCCAAATACAATATTAGAATAATATTGAGAAAATAATAATTTATCAATTATAATGATATTAATAGTAAGTACATTTATGTATAAATACCTAATTCATCTCCAACTGACACAACTAACATGAGCTGAGGATCGTGTGACTGTATTTCGTTCTCTAATGCCTTATGCTTCGAGAGCAAGAGATTGATAGTTGTAAGGTCGTGGCCAATATCACCTGTGGACACAATTTGTTCCTTCTCCTTGATCCAATTCTCTTCATCAGCCATATCCCAATAGAATTGCCACAGTTTACGCGACTCTTCAAGGCGCGCGCGACGCTCGACAGCTAAACGCACAAGTTCCGAATAAGCGTCCTCAAGTTGCTGTACTCGCTCAACGATGATTGTGGGGTCACATGGCCTATAGCCCTCGTCCTATAAAATAAGTTTCGATATTTAAGTAATAACTAAAAAACTTTTGTTTTACAAATTCAGAGAAAAACAAAATTTATAAAAATTTTCTTTCTAACTATATTTATTTTTTATATTTTACATTGTCAATGTACATAAGGATAGATGGAAATTTTTAAATGAAATATTTACTTAAATTAAAATTAAAATTTTTGTAGTAATCTAATTAGTCAAAATAACTTGCACTGTATTATGTTTTAACTAGCCAGAGAAAAATATACACTGTAATATTGGTTACTGTTAAAAATCTAATTAAAAAAGGAAGTTTCAAAATATGAAAATACATTTGTATCAAAATATAAAGTAAATTTTAATTATTTTTAGATTTATATTAAGGACATTTATTAATCTAATTGGAATTTTTAACAAAAATTAATCTAAACTATTTTAATAAAATATTAATAATGATTGATTTATATTTATATTAAAGAGAAACCAATTAAAGCTTACCTGTTCAAGAAATCTTTGACTCTGTTGAACAACTGCCTTTACTCTTTCGCCCAATACATTGATATCTGCCTCCACCAACGAGTGCTTCTGTAATAAATCTTCTACACCCATTAGGTGCTTACCATAGTCGTCGGTTAACAATCTCAACTTAATCTCTTCCATGCTATCCAAAATGTACAACATCTCTTGGAAATTTTGTTGTAATTGAAGCGATAATTCTAATCTCGATCTGCGAGCACGTAAAAGTTCTAGCAAATAATTCCAAAGACGTAGAACATTGTCTTTGCGCGCGTTTATGCGTTCGATATCATGATAATTCTCGGCTTCCAGTTCCTGAGAAACGGCCATAACAGCCTGTACACGTTCTTCATATGCAAAAATATCTGTTTCAATAGCTTCATGTTTCTTTGCAGCAGCTTCAACGGCTGCCAAGTCAAATCCAAAGTTGTCCTGATAATCAAATTATAAAAAATTAATTTAAAAAAATTATTTAAAATTAGATATTACTAAGAATATTAAATTATTGTTTTCTATATATTGTAAAGTACACTAAAATAAAATTATTTTAATTTAACTAAATATATTATAACAACTCAAGTGACATGTATCTCTACCATCAACTTTTGTTCAAACAAATTTGCAAAAACTTCAAAATACTATTATATAAATCTTATTAAACAATCTTTTCGTTTATTCGTTATTCCAAATAATTCATAACCTTATATAAAAATTTGTATTTGATAACATTTAAAAGATAAAATAACCAGTATATTCGTTTTAAATTAATAATTTTGATAATTAATGATTTGGAAATAAGTCGTACTCTTAGTCCTATTTTATATAATATATAACTAATAATTTGAATAAAATTCTATGGTATCAATGTGGAGATTAAAAGAAGAAAAACGTACCTGTGAAACGAGTCGTTGGTTCTCTGATAGCCAGGTTTCTCTCATGCTAGCTTTCCTATTAAATCTAGCTGCTAGTTGATCAAGCTTTTCTTGTCTAATTAACTCCTCTCTGAGAGCTAGTTCCCTTTCATGTTCGGCTTTCTCAAGTCGTTCCCAAGCTTTATTGATATCAGATATCATCTTGCCTTCTTTGGGAGTGTAAGGTTTTTGATTGTTGGCGCGCATCTTAGACTGTAGCGTGAATAATAATACCTCTAGATTACCCTTTTCTACAAACTTGGGTGGCTTTTCAACGGTACGGTAGTTTGAAAATTGAGAGAGTTGCGACTGGACACCAAGAAGAGAGTTAGCAAATTGCCGATCACCCAGAGCAGTTATTGTAGATTCGATCCACTTTAGTAAATCGCTCGTCAAACTTTCATACTCACGGATCATACGATCATTTTCCATTGCAATACCAACGACTTTACCTATTCTCTTACCTGTAATGAAAAATTACTCTTCTTAAATTAAAGTTACATCTTTGTGAAAAATAATTCCTAATAAATTCCAATACTATGTTTGTATGGTTTTGAAACACTTGCCTTGTACAGTTTCTTGTTTCATTTTAGAGAAGTAGTGGTAGTAAGTTACAACATATGTTATGATGGATTTTTCATCAGGATGATCAACAAAAATATCTTCAGCATCCAATAATTTAGTTAATCCTAATTTATCTTCAGCCACATTAAAAGCATTATTCAAATTATAAATAGCATTAGACTTAGATAACTTATCAAATTGTATAAGATCTGGCCTGTGTTTGTGTATAATTGCGTTAAAGGCCAATCCATCTCTCCAAGAAGTCGTAAAATTCCTTACATTAACATTATGATAACCAGCAGTTTTCATCTGACACCAAAGCAATAGTGCATCTTTAGCACTTTTCGTTTCCTGATTATCTGTTTCCTCAATAGTGATGTCTTGAATCTGGAAACGCAGGATTATCGTCCAGATAAGACCTAAAGTTAATCGTGGATTTCCATCGACAATGTCATGTGAGCCCATATTTTCCAAATGGACTCGTTGCTCACGTAAGAAATACAAGGCCTTGTCGACATTTTCCAGGCAGTGAATGCGCATTTTACCCTTAGTCGGCCGCGGCAATCGTTCACCAGATAAGATTTCGAGAAGCTTGGTCAGCATCTTACCATCGCGTAAGTCAACGTAAAGATCACCGATGCGTGCTGAGCAGCGTACCAGATGAGAGTTTACCCATTTTTGAAAAGTCTTCTTCTGTACCAACTCACGTTCACCTACAAAAAATTATCAATTAAAATTTTCATTATAAATTAAAACTTCGAACAATAACATGTATGTAAAGTGTATTATAAATTAATTTATTTACGATTCATAATTCTGTTATTATATAGTTATGTCAATTTTTCATACGAATATTCATATGTTCACCAATTTCATAATATTTCAAACATTTTTCAAAACAAAAAACTAATAAAATGACTTCAAAGTTTTTTATAATATAAATTCTCATTTAAATTATAAATTCAATAATCAATTACGAGAAGGTGAAGTTAGAAAATCAAAAAAATTTTAATTAAGAAACAATTATTTAAGCAGTAAAAATCATAGAAATACAATCACTTTAAATCACACATTTTTTTATCTTATTGGCATTATAAGTCTTAATGTTGATTATAATTGAAACACTTAAATAATCTATATTAATTTCTAAATATCTAAATTAAAACGTTAATAATGCTGAAAATAATAATATGATAATAATGAAATAATATACGATAATATACGATAGTAAATACCAAAATTACAAAATGTTGATTGAGATCGATCG
>JAPYYT010002302.1:0-34509 GCA_030522565.1 Ceratosolen corneri | reverse complement strand
GGGGGTGGGCCCCGGGGCCGGGGGGGGGGGGGTTGACGTTGTGCGGTCAATGGCTCACCTCCGGCGAGCGAGAGGGTGGACTTGTCACTGATCCTCCTGCGGATGGGCCCGGCCATGCTCGGTATATTGGGCATGTTGGGCATGCTGCCGGGCATATTGGGCATGGGGGGCAGCCCCGTCATGCTCGACATGTTGGGCAGACCCGGGGGCAGCCCCGGGCCCCCGCCCGACGATGGCGGCAGCTGGCCGCCCGCGGGCGACCTCACCGCCGAGACGAGGGCGGACATGGACACCGGGGAGACCTGCGAGACGGCCCCGAAACTGGACGGCGGCTGGCTCATCAAGGCCGAGGTAAGGTTCAGCTTCGGCATACTCGACGCGCTCTGAAACAAGATGGTCGTGCAAGCCGGGGAGCGACTTATTAATTGCGGCCGCTGCTTGGAGGAGAGTCGGTAGCCACTGATTTGTATATTAGGTTATGGTGGCTGAGGAGGATAACGAGGCAAAGCTCTTCCCGTGGGGCCAGTCGTGCCGAGGTCGTGCTCGATCGTAAGACAGTGAATGTCCACGCAGACGTTCACGCAGACGTTAAGGAATGACGGGGGTCCGCCGACGATGGATTAGGGGATCGGCGACGACATTTGCGGACTCGGGGACGGGTGATGGGGGGGGGGGAGAGATTATCAATTGGGATTTAGTAATAATAAGTGGCGCGAGGCAAATTGTCTGCCGATCGTCTGCCAATTGTCGATCATTACCGAGGATTCCGAGGATTTGGAGGGCTCTGGCGATGCCATCTGCTTGGCCATGTGTAGGTGGTGCATCATGGCCGTTAACCTGTCACGCTCCTTCTGCAGCTGGATCTCCAATTGCGACACGACCTGCATCTGCACCCGCGCCTGTGCCGTCGACCTGTCGTCCAGCGTGTGTTCCGTGTTTAAGTGTCTGAATCAGCATTCGTGAATTATTTCTTCAGAGACGTGCAATCACGGGCGTGTCTTATGTATGTAATAATTAGAATCCGGAGGCGCGAAAAAGCGACAGGTGTCGATGGTAATTTGAAATGTCGGTCGAGTGGTAGAGAGAGACAGAGAGAGAGAGAGAGAGAGAGAGAGAGAGAGAGAGGAAGAGGCTTGGAAGCTGCTCAGTCGTTAAACTAGGAATCGCGGTGTGATTCTAGTGGGCCTTTGACCTTCAAGCTGGACAATGTTCATTCGAGCCTTCCGGCTAAGACTGCCAGTAGAATATTCGGTTGGCGACACTGACCACGACGACTTCTTCGCGTATTGCCAATTAATTAGGAGAACAATGTAATTTGCTTACTAATAAACTATGACTAGTCTGTTTGGCGAACAAATGGCGCAAGGAATTTAGTTGGTCACTATCAATAAGTTAGTGGGCCAATGAATGGGAGGACCTGGGGGGGGGGAGTGAGCGAGTTTAATTGATTTGCCATTACATTTGGATTATCGAGCAGCAGCTTCCAACCTCATAACAAGCAAGCACCGAATTTTCGTTTTCACGCTCGTAAAATGCCGGGAGAAAAGAATTGCTGACCGTAAGAACGTTCTTCGCTGTCGCTACAAGTTTAAATTATTTTCATAATCCCCTTGTCGTCTCTTGGCGACTTTATACTTGGAAAAGCAAATTGTTCGCGCGGGAGATCGGAAGATTGAGGCGAACGACGAATAAGAGAGGCAAGAAAGACAGCAAGCTGCAGGGGAGGAGATGATTTTGTCTTCCTCCTCTCCGAGAAGCATAACGATGTGGTCGAGCGCCGTGAATATTAATGAGATAAAGGTAATTAACGCCCCCCCCCAACCGCTCTCTCTCTCTCTCATTACGCGTGCCTCCTTTTTGTTTTTATCTTCTTCGCTTGTGCCCCTGCCCTCTCTTTATTCTAAGCAACGATATTCTCCAGCGGCAGAGGAGGGAGCATATGGCCCTGCGGCGGAAAATGGAGACAAAGGAGCGAGAGGGAGAGCGGAGAAGAAAAAAAAGAGAGAGGGGCAGACTTTGAGGGCGTAGCTTCACTCGTGATCACTAGACTCTCACTTAATGCTGTTACCGAGACACAAGCGCATACAAAGACATTTTCGCTGACTCGCAAACGAATCCCACTCGCTCCTCCTCTGTCTGTCTTATCTTGTGAATCGGGGGCTATTTATTGGGAGGCGATGCTGGAGGTATCAATTTAATTTTTTTTAAATGCCGCGAGTGTCTGCGCTCCCTTGTCGTTAGCGCCTTAATTTTACGGGACGCGGATGAGAGAGGAGACGGAGATTATCGATGCTTCAACTGTTACTTTGCCCAGTCCATAAACATAGATTGGACGCCTGGGCAATTTGCAAGTAAGGAGGCAAAATATTCGCGGCAATTCTGTCTCCGTCGGACTTGAAGGGCTTGGCCGGCACTAAGCATCGACACTTGATCGTGGCCGCGCCAATTGCCACATTCGCACGTCTCAGTTGTACTCGAGCCTCTAAAAGAGCTAATAGAATGAAAGGAAGAGAGAGAGAGAGAGAGAGAGAGAGAGAGAGAGAGAGAGAGAGAGAGAGAGAGAGAGAGAGAGAGAGGGAGGGAGAGAGAGAGGGAGAGGGAGAACAAAATGTAATAAAAAGAGTAAAAATTACGAGCTAATCCAAGTTGTTTAAATACCAATGGGCTCGGAAGGAAGTGGATTGCCAATGAGAAGAGCAACATTGACGACCACGAGGGCTCCATGACAATTATACTCACTTGAGGAATGCCTGGTAGTCGTCGCATACGGCCTCGCACCCTGGCCATTTACAAACGCCGTGTCCGTAAAGGGGATGCTGTATCTTCTCGTTGCAGGAAGCGTCGAGCGGCTTCTCGTCCAGCTGGGTCGTACCGTTGATTTCCGCGCGGCGATTTGAAACTAGCGAATTAAGAAGGCCTGCGATAAATCGCCCGGCAATTGTACGATTAAGCATATAATTAACAATGGCACTCAGACATTACATTCAATGGCACTATAGTTGGCCTTGAATCGACCGTGGGGCGAGACTCGATCAATGGAGGCGCGACTTTTTTTTCACGCGAGACGCGCTGAACGTTGAATGGGACGCGAGGAACGCGACAATCTTTATCAAGTTAATACGTTAAGTTGGAGGGAGCGCGCGAGTTGCCTGCGGAGGAGAATCATCGAGCGGAACGTAATAATGGTCGGCTTTCGAGGTAGTGGTGGTGGGTGGTGGGGGTTGGGGGGGTGGAGCACACGCAATGATTGTGTGCTTATGTGCGTGCCCGGGCACAGGCGCCGTGTTCGGAGTCTAAAGACTTAGGGATTTGGATTCACCATTTAGCCCAGAACTTGATTTTGACACATTGGAGTTCACGTGGGACTCGGAGCTCTCGGATTGCTCGGCTTTCCATGCTGGCAATGCCTCGGCTGGTAAACCTTTCAATACAAACAATTGGAACATTATGAGTTGCGCGAGTTGCGTGCTCTCGTCGTTCAAGCAACAACTTTAATTGATTAACTGGGGGGGGGGAGGGGGATGGAGGCTGCTGAACGTGGTAAGAAGAGCACTTTGCATGCGTTCACATTGATTTTCGAGCTTTTAATAATCATCGCGTCGCATATTAGAGCGAGGCCAAGGATTGGCTGCTTAAAACTAAGGACAAATCTGGTTTATTGCGTGCCAATTAATCGGCTAAATGCATCCGTAGAGTAGAAAAGTAATCGACAAGCGTACACTGCGAGTACAAAGGCCGATTCCTCTAGATTGGCATCCAGTCATCTTGGCAAATATAACGCGTACCAATGTGCACGCACACATTCACATCGTTAGTGAGATGCCAGTGAAGGACACGCAAGTCCCTCCCCTCCATCCAATCGTTCAATCATTGTCAAAAATAAAGAGCCACGGGAATATGCAAACCTGAAGAGTGATTGTGCCCCTGCAATCCCAGACCCTGCTGCAGTAGGTACTGTCGCTGCGTGATCTGAAGCTGCTGAATGAGCTGCTGTTGCTGAAGAGCGAGCTGCTGGAGGGGTGCCGAGGCCTTCTTTTTGTCTGCCGTCTGCAGCAAATGCGTCTGCTGTATAAGATTCAGTTGCAGCTGTTCCTGCAACTGCTGCATCGCTTGCTCCACCTGCTTCCGACCTAATTCAGCCAACTGGTGCTGGTGCTAAGAATTTTTCGTGCCGATTATTAATACATTTGCGCGTTAAGCCAGGGACGCGTATCCCATCCCTCAACGCTCAAGATACATTGTAAGGAGAGTAAAATCTCTACGGCGTGCTTACGGTTTTTAAGGAGGAAAAGTATCCAAATCTGTCTTGATTCGACGCATGTTCCGACGACGATTCCTTGAATTGACCAAAAAATTATTGAATTATTGACCACCGTGTGGATATTATGGGGGGGGGGGGCAAGCAATTAAATACAATGATACGGCGGAAAAAGTATGTAAAGCTCGTTGATAAGCCATCGGATAAATGGCTGCCAATGCACAAAGAAAATAATAGTCGTTGACGAACCTGATGGTGCTGCTGTTGCTGTTGCTGCTGCTGCTGTTGTTGCTGTTGCTGCTGCTGTTGCTGCTGTTGCTGCTGCTGCTGCTGCATATACAGCGAGTGTTGCTGCATAAAGGACTGCAGCTGTGTGGGGTTGAGTATGTGTTGCTGCAGGATTTGTTGCATTTGATGCAGACCGCTTACCGGGCTGAGCATCATCTGTGCCGTTGTTTGGGAGGACGGTGGCGGAGCCCCGGGCGGCCCTCCTGGTGGACCTTGCGAAACGTCGGGAGGAGACGCCCTGCAAACTCGTATTATTTTAACTGCCATCGATACCATCTTGCGACGACGCACCCTCATCTTAACAAAACACCGATGCCCTTTTGAGCTCCGCAGTCGCCGACAATGCACTTATCAAGTGATCCATCGTTTCAATTAATTCAGTTATTAACTCAATAGAGTCCACCAATAATATAATCAATGCCAGCTACTAAATAATATTGGCCCACTCTTATTCACATACTTATTGATCATCCCAACAATCGCATTATCCTCCGCGGTAAAAGCATTTGAAATAAAGGGCTCCCATCGCACATTCCAGCGTTAATGGCCAAATGGCTTTCGCATTATCAGCAAAATGTAAGCCACGAGGCTCACGAGACGTCGAGCTCAACCAAGTCGTAAAAAGTCCCAACGACCAAACAACTCCCTCGAGATAGCTTACCGCTGAGGAGCTTGAGGACTCTGATGTGGACTGGGCTGAGGTCCTGGCGCACCGGAACTTGGCTGCTGCGACTGCTGGGTAATGAGGGGCTGCTTTTGCTGGGTCATGGGTGCTGCTGCTGCTGCTGCTGCTGCTGCTGCTGTTGCTGTCACTGGGTGTCCGCTCGGACTGAGCTTCCCATTGCTTTGGTATTCAATGCTGAGCTCCTGCTGCTGCTGCTGCTGCTGCTGCTGCTGCTCGGCACTGACGCTCTCACGTCCACTCGAGCTTTTCCTCTCTTGACAGCGTCCTATCCGGTACTCGCACTGCTGCTGCTGCTGCTGCTGCTGCTGCTTCAGAGCCGTGTAGAGACTGCTCGCCTGCGAAAATGTTCTCTCATTGAGGTGGCCTGGCGATTACGTTGCCTTGCTATTATTGTTAAGCAGTTTTTATGGATTGTCGGAATAGAGCTGAAGCCTAGTGATCAATGACCTACGTGCTCAAGTTGACTTTTTCTCCAAATATTGCGGTTGCGGAAATCGATGTTTTTAGTTTCGAGATGATGATAATAATAGAGAGATGATAAAAGAAAAAAAAAAGTTTCAGACAATGAGTCACGCCTACTTGGCTTCAACTCTTTTCAAACATTGTTTTCTCAAATATTGTCACAAACACGATTACGAGCGATCGTTACTTTTTACTGTAATTTGGATAGTAAGTGAAAACATAATATTTAAAGCAAACATCGATAATGTGCTCGGCTGTTGATTCAGTTATTTATGGATTTTATAATGTTTATTTATGAATAATTTAAAGTGCCATAAAGTAATGGATGTGATGAGGCCAGATATTGCGATTATAGAGCTGTAGCTTTGACGAGAATGATGTGATGAAAAAGCGTGGTTAGAGGCGTTAGAGTCTTACTGGCAATATTAGGTAATGATAACGGAAATTTAGAGTTAAGTCATATGTAAGTAAGTGACGCGGAGCGTAGCATTTCCAAGAATACATAGTATTTTTGTTAATCGGTTAACGATAAATAAGAAATGCTTCGCGTACATTATTTACGTATGACTTAACTTTAAGTTTCCATTATCATTATTTAGCGAATTTCAAAGGCTGTTTCGAAAAAATTTCTGACGCCTCATCCAAAATTCATATCCAAATTGAAATTGACGATTCTATATGCGATGGTTGGGCGAAAAAAAAAATCCAAGCCAAGAAATTTTAATGAGAATTATCAACAAATCTCGGCCAGCAAGTTGCCCAGAGTGTATTTTCTCACAAACGGATGCTCCAATATTCATAATTAAAATGCCTTCGAGTACAAATAATCGCCAAGTTACCATCTCATGATAATTCAACTCTCGATCTCTGCACTTTTCAAAAAAATATTCCACAGTCTGCTCGAGCGTACACATAATGCCGCCGCAACCCTTATAATTTTTCTCTCATTCCACATTTGAAGGAGAAAATGGGCGTCCTGACTAAACACTGATAACCCACAGAGAGAAAAAGAGAAAAAGCAATGCAGAGTAAGAGGGAGCAAGTTCTTTGCATGTTATAAACATACATAATTGTACACAAATAAGATTAGCATAAGACTTTCGTTTGTGAAAGAGCGAAATTGTCCTTTTTCATCGTCTCTCTCTCTCTCTCTCTCTCCACGATGAAAGAACGCGAAAAAAGACGAAAAAACATAAAAGACATTACGTTTACCAGATAGAAGGGAATAGTACTACTTCAATAGTATTTGCGAAATATTTATTGAGTAAGACCGAAAATTCTTTCAGGATATATAACTTTATGTGTCGTAGAATTATTTATTAAATTACGCACGATTTATATTATATTACAAACTATTCAAACGCAATAGAGAAACATTGTTCAATGAAAATAATGAGTGTAAGTATGAAGATTTACGTTATCTTTACGAGTGGATCTTGCGAATTTGTTGATTTTTTTTTTTTTTTTTTATTTGAAGGACAACGAGGCCAATGAAAATCAGGAACATTTTCCTAATAAACTTAAAAATATCACAATACGGGACAATACGAAAATACGATTATTACATTAATATTTAGGCTATTTTTAATTCACATGTAACACGAGTACGAAAAATAATGAAAAATAATATACGTAGAAAATTATCTACACGAACAATTCCACATCTATTGACTACTTTACAAATGATATTTACCAAAATTAATTAATACTTAACATTTCCTTTCTCTAAGCTGATTGTCATTATTTTTTTCATCATCAAATTATTCTTTCTAGCTAAAGAATACGACGATACAATAACAAACGATGAACACAAGTAAAATAAGCCTAAAATTTAATAAGGAATATATGCTCACCTTAGGAGTTTAAAATAAATACAATAATGACAAAAGAATAATGAGAAATATTGAACAATAATTATATGAAAGTACAAGCTTCGAAACTATTATCGATTACATATTGACGTACACGAATAATACCTTTCATTGTACAAGTTATTCGTTTTATTTTTCGGATAAATAAACAATTTCATGTCATTGACTCTTGAAACAAGTATTTGTACCTGAATTAGTAATTAAGTTGACTCAGATGATCTATTGTACTGTTAATTTTTGTTAATGTTTGAATATCTTTAAATACTCATCGCACTACATGTAATATAATGTAATAAGGTAACTTGTGCTTAGCATTGAAGTTTCACGTACAATTTCCTATACATAAAATAAAATGTATTTAAAATATTTTCTTTCAATATTACTCGTGTACACGATAAATCTTTAATCAAATAGTCGACCTATTGGCTAAATTATAATCGATAATTGTAAATTTATTAATGTATTCGTGATTGAAATGTAAAATTAGATGGTACGAAAAATACAGAATTTGAATAATTTTTGGTAACAAAAAGTCTTTTTCTTTTTCTTTTTTTTGTTTCTACGCGCTCGTTACTCGTTTCAAAACTTGAATTCAGCAATGTGTAGGCAATGTTTTGTGAAATTTCGAGTCGATGAAAATGCATTCGCGTAGTAGTAGAGAAATATTGTGGCATCGACATAAATAGAGTAAACGCAATTACATAATAATAATAGCTCGGGTTCAAGCATTACAAGCCTTTTGCATAGGCCACGTGCGTAACGTGAAAGTTTCACAAAAAAAGTTCATCCAATCATCCGCCATTAGATGCAATTGATTACCGACGATTCTTCTCTATTTGCTCGTATCACGAAGAAATTATTGAATTGCGTGCTCTTTGAGAAATTAGAAGCTGCTCCAACTCAAGCAAATTATTAAGAGAAAATGTTCATTATTTAATTGTCATCGAGACAATGCTTGATAAGGGAGCCTACGTGAGAATTCGAATAAATATTAATTTGAATAGTTAGATTAGATAGCTAGTAAATAGAAGAGTTCCAGTTATGATTTTCCAAGCGATGATTTTTCACGAGCTTTACATTCCAATTGTATATGCAAAATGTTTGCACACATTATATTGTATTAATAGTATCTCGGTGCTGTTGTGTGTGTATATAATTTCCTAGCGAATTTTATTAATTATCTTTACGTGAAAATTCGTATTTGTATACCGATATACGAGGAAGAGGCGAATCGTAAATTAGAAGGCGCGAGTGTATATTCGGATACGTTTTATAAGTAAATGTAAACTAATGTATTTGAAGAAATGAATTTTAACGCTGAATAATCGAAAGGAAAAGTATTCTTTAATAATTGTAGATTCAGTATTACAATCCATTGTTAATATTTTCCAATTTCGGAATACAAAATTCTTATAAAAATAAACTTACTCTTCCATAGTCATTAATATGTGGATTAAAATATCGCTACTTTTGCAAAGTAAAGCCACAAGTTAATGTTAATGTACTGAAATGTATCAGCGCGGCTATAATATTTGAAAGTTAATTTGTTTTTTAAAAGTATAGTGAATTTCTATTGAAAAAGAAAAAAAAATGCCTTTTGAAATTATTTCAGTTTCTCGTCTAATATTCTGCCAACTTTCTTATTGTCAAAATCAATTATTTCAACATTATATTTGCTGTACTATTTACTTATTAAATTTTATCGCAAAAGTTGTTGATTTTACACTGAAAAAAATGCTTGGCTCTTTTCTTGAAATTTTTTTATATTTGAAAATAGCCGCTACGTAGACTAATTTTTCATTATAATAATAATCCAAGTTTCTCAATATTCGTTCATATAATTTATATGGCACGCGTACGTAATTTTTTCTCTTATAAAAAATTAAATTTGTATTTTTCAGAAATGATGAATTACAGTGAAGACAAATTGTAAGTATATGGGCGATTGTAGAAGAGAAGTATATAGCTTTTTCCTTTTTTTTTTGAAATGTATTAAAAATTGTCTCGAAAGCCGGTTCAATGGAAATTGAATCAAGAACAATTTTGTTCAAATAAATAATTATATATACATATGTATATTTTTTTTCTTCAATTTTATAAAATCATTCACTTTATTTTATACAATTTAGATTATATAATCCCCGTTATCAGAAAGGCTGAAAGAGCTGCTATGATTATTTGTTAGTGTATAGAAATATTAAAAATTTTTTTTATTTTAAATATAACTGGCAAATATGGCACTATATTACGCCGCTGTGTGTAGATAAGTTTTTCTTTAACTAAAGGATTGTGAAGATGTATAATAATCACAGTGCTAGCATTTTTATATTTAAAAATGACGTGAAAAATGTTTAAATCCACAAAAATATCTAGTTTCTTATCAATGACAGATGCAACATTATTTGTTTTTATATAGATTTATGTGAAGACTAATATAAATAAACTTCAAGGTTTTATAATGTACTTAAGATAGGAGTTTAATTTGTTATCGTTAGTTACGATTTACACATTAAATAAGCATTTTTTTTTTCTCTCTCTACAATTATATTTTTACCGTAATAAATTTCTACACAAATTCCCAAGAAATTTGATCCACCAAAGCGTTATGTAATTTTTCACTTTTTACAAGTTTTTTTTTTCTTCAAAAGTTCCTCTATTAAAAAATAGATAAATGCTATTATTCTATCGAGTTTTATGATTAATTTGTAATATTTTGCTCGGATTTTGCGTACACGAAGTATACGAAGATAACAATTATTATCACGCTAATTTGTTTGAACGATTTTTGTTAATTTAACGATGGCGAGATTAAGTTGAATCCAGGCAACGATTAAATTTCGCACGACCTTTAATACTAATTTCATAAAGCAATTGGCGTAACATTTTCTTCCCTAATCTAATAATTTTATTATCGAAGACTTATATGCAACACTGTAAGTTGACAAGTTGATATTTGGATTAGAAGCTAAAAGACTCTGAGTGATAAAAAAAAATGTGTTTGTAATTACATATATAATAATGCAAATGTTTGACAATTAATTTAAATGGTTGATTATTTTAGATTAAAAAAAACATTCTAGCTCTTCGTGCGTAAATATGTGCATATTATTCGGAGGAAATTTATCTTTGGGTTAAATTTTTTTTTTTTTTTTTCATATAAATATCATTTTGCAGATCGGTCGTTTTTTCAAATTTTTTTATTTACTATTTTAATGTATCTTTCGGGGAGTGTCAACACCTTGGAAAAGGTATTGAAATACAGATTCCCGTTTATGTATAATACGACGAGAGACTCTGACGCGTTGATGAAGCGAATAAATCCAAATAGTAAACAGCCGATCATGTCGAAAAGCAAGAGAAAATGAAAGAGGCAAAAATATCTATTTCATGCTCTCCGAAAAAGCATATTAATATGAAAAATTGTTAATTTTACTTATTACACTACAAAGATCTTTATCCACACAATTTATCTACAAGTACATTACACTTTAATAATGCTCTAATTTATTTCCTACTCTTTATGTAAAACTTGGGTTAATAATGTGTCGTACTTACTACTTTCTCGGTAATTCGACGAAATAAATGTACTGTTCATTAATAATATCGAGCGTCATTAATTCAAAATCATCAATAAATATAAATAAATTAATCATCAATAATATATTAACATATGTCACAATTGTAAATAGTTTTACGTGAATTTGCGTCTTTGTTTTATGCGTGCAAAGGCCCACAAGATATTGAGCACTAAGATGAGAGACAACGATTAGTTGAAAGTATTGATTATCAATCGTAGGAAGGAGGTGGAAGTCGCAAAAGTGCCTAATATATAAGAGGTTATGAAGTTAGTGCTCATTCGTCGTGAAAAGTACAAGTGAAGGGAGGGGGCGAGGGGAAAAAAGAAATAACCACTGTCTAAGATGACATAAGGAGTCGAAGAGATTCAAATGAAAAAGGGCGACAGGCTATATATACTATACACAGTCCCGAGAGTTCCAATGAAGAAAATCTGAACAGCCAACAACAGCCTCTTTATTTAACTTTTCCTTGAAAGAAGAAATCTTCCGGAGAGTCTTACGAAGTCGCTCTTACTCTCCTTTCCTTATTCGCTCTGTCGATGGTCCTCGAGGGTTGTGGATAAGAAGGATCTCTTATGCATCGTTTCTCTCTCTCTCTCTCTCTCTCTCTCTCTCTCTCCCGTTTCTTTCCACCCTTCCCCCCCTCAAACTACTTTGGCCTTCCGTCCGCCGACGCAACGCATTCTCCTCTCTTACCTATGTATATATGAAGAAAATCTTACCTGTCCTTCCACCTCCTCATATTATGAAATTAGGGAAATCATCGGGCGAGGTAAATAAGAGAGACTAAGGAGCTTGGGTGGGAGGCACATTGAGCTTATAAAGCATTTCCGACCTCGAAGCACTCGGCTTACGAAAAACACGCGCTTCATTATTTATTATTATTATTATTATTATAGGCTTGGCTGTGCCTCAGATCTCTGTGTGCCTGTATTCTCGTATACGCTATACACCAATTGATTGACCAATTTAGTTAGAATTATTTATTAGGCAGCTATTGTTACGTTACTTTCCAGTAAAATATTGGCGTGGATAAGAGCGAGGAGAGGCAATATTTCACAGCGAATCGCCAGATTAAATTGCGACGAAATGCGCCATCATATTCTTAAGCGCGGCTTTCACTTCGTACATTGCTCGCTCGCAAACTCACCAGCCCGCGAGTAAAAAATATTAACTTCTTGGAATTGGCGCACTTGGTGTTGAGCGGTGATAAGGAGGGCGCATAAGGAAGAAACGAGGCAAGAAAAAGGAGGCCGATGGGTAATAATTAAACTAAGCAGCGAGCGTGCAATCAAAGATGGAAGAATGGATTTCCTGCGGGAACGTCGCGACGCTGGGCTATGATCCCTCCGCGGAGTATTAATTAACGGATTAAGAGATTTGTCGATGAGTTTAAAAGGATTGAAGTCTCGCGGGTTGAGGATGATGTTTTTTTTATCTCTTTTTTCTTCTTCTTCCTCTTTATTCGTCCGTGCCGGGAGGCTCGACAACTTCATGGGAATTACCAGGGATTTCAATGCGGCTACTCTTTGGCCTTCAATTTTTTATGTTACGAGAGTTATGTTTGGTCGATGACTGTTTGATAATTTTCGGTTTTTAATAATGGAAAAGCGAGTTGTGCGGTATTCCGCGGCGGTGCACTTTCATTGCTCTCATTGCAGAAGCTCGATTAAAGCATATAAACTTATAGTTACAAGCTGCATTAAGAAAGTATATACTGACAGAAGTGTAAAACATACTAGGATTATAAAGATTAGAGAGCAATGCTGAATCCATCCAAAAAATAATACACTATATATGCAGGAAATTGGAAAAAACAATTGTAAAATTATATGCATGGGAATTTGATTGAAAACTGAATATTGAAAAATAAACGGTACTTTAAATTTTGCCGCACTTTAATTTACAAAGAAGCGACAAAATTTCATATTGCCATTTCGAATGGCTATTTTTACCGAATACTTTTATCTAATACAATAAATTGTCTACTCGTACGACCGAGTTCGATATTTCGATAATATAATAAGCGCTTTTGCGACGGTTTAAAAACTGCAAATAGAAAGAAATGTAGCAAGTCCATTTCAATAAATTTCCCAAATTTGATCTGTAATTATTGACATCTGATAAATTATTAAAAGCTTTGTAATTCTAAATAAGAAATATATATATACATATAGTCTACGATATGAAACTAAATAAAATTTAGTAGGATAAATATTTTATTTAAAATGATGTGGCAGTCATAATGAAATAAACTTTAACTCTCATTATATAAGATTTCTATAGGAATAAGTAATGCATGAAACGTAATTCTAGATTATATTTACGGAATTCCTGCTGGCATTACGCTAAAATGCCATAGTTTAATAAAGAACCCAAACTAAATCCTCGAAAATGAAAATCGATTGATTTCTCAATCATTTAAACACTTTTCACTCCACTTCTCCAGCCATTCGCTCAACATTCATAGAACTCGCAAGACTTTATATTAAATTCCAGTACCTGCGAAACTCATAATCTCTCTCTCTCTCTCTCCATCCAACTCTCACCATGCAGCACTGCAATGCACGTGCGCCCAAATTTTCTCCCAAATCCTCGAATTATCGCCTAAAAATGAAGCCCCCCAGTGAAAATTAATTGCCCAACGTCGATGTCATTTGTCGATAATTGGTCAATTGGAATTTATCCTTTCGGAGATATGGATGCCACGCACGATAAACTCAATTTTGCAACGGAGAGGAGCAATTATAAGTTGCCGGAACTTCGCGATCGAACTTTCGACAAGGGCAACCCGGCTCGGGCCCAGCCTCGTACAACAATTGTTCCTAAAGCAGAAAAGACTCGGCGAATCTCGTATTCAGAGCAACGTGGGGCCAATCAGCCGCGCGCACCCGCCTTCGGCTCCTGTTGACGTTTGTCATAATATTTTAATATTAAATCGCGTTACACTCCAGCCATGCGTTCGCATAATCAGCCGGCGCTCGGCTGCGCCCCGACGCCTCTCCCTCCCCTCTTTCTTTCTTTTTTTTTTTGGCGCCTCCTTCGCCGTCTGTCGGCCTTACTTTGCCCTCCCTTCGTGCGCTTGTTGCGTTTTTTCGTTACGTTGGCTCTCCTTACTCAATCAGCCGCGCAACGATCTCTCGCGCTCCCAGTGTTTTAAATGCACCGAGAGCCGACGAGGCAAATTTTATTATTAGGCGAACATGGGCAGCCACTTGGGGGGAGAGAAAAACATAACCGCTTTAGTTGGTAATTTGGAACAATAGTTCAATCTATAGGAGCCTGCGCTCTTATGCCGTTCCAAGGAACTCCACCAAGGAACACCGTCTCGCAAATTTGCAAACATAGTGGCTTGGCGGGACGCTAAATTATTTATGCCCGTGTGATATGCAACCGATCTCTTGGCTCAATCTCGTCAATGTGTCAATTCAACGGCTAATCATAAGATTTGCCAAAGACAGAAGGACAAGGCCGAGGTCCACCCGTCGGCAGCTCCTTCTAAACGACTGAGCATAAACATCTCAACCCATCCCACGGCTCCGCGAATAATAGACATGAATTTGGCAATCACCCGACGCCTCACCAGCAGCGAGAGACAATAAAAGTTGTAAAAGGAGTTGAGAAGCCGATGGGCGGAAGGTATTATTCAATTACCCTGCGCACGTGGCTATAGCCTATGCAAATCACCTGAACTCTAACACTCGGCATTCCATGGAGAAAAAAAAGGAAAATAATTCCACCTCGTTGGAAGTTGAGCAACAAAGTGTCGCTGACTGAGTGATACGCAACGCTCAGCCGTCGCCGGGACGCGTTTACCCACGACAATACGTGTCGCGTGTGTGTATGGATTATCACCGGGGGAGTGAAAGAGAGCAGGGTCGTAACGGAGGAGGGTGGCCGGGATGGTGGATGGCTGCGGTATTTGCCACCCTCGACGACGGTGACGTCGTCAGCTGGAGAAATGTGGAATACAAATTAGCCGGCGCGATGCTCGCCCTCTCGCAGCCCCCACCCCCCACCCCCCGGCCTCGCCCACCACTTCGGATACACGTAACGAATTCGCGAATATTATTTCCCTTTTTATTATTATTCCGCAGCGGCGCGAATATTATTTTTGCGGGCGCGAACGACTTCTCCGCCTCGGCTTCCTCGCTTATTTTTCTTGCAGATAAAAGCGAGGAAGGCGAGGGGCCTCGCCCGATGCTTTAGGCTCGGCGAAGCCGTCGTCGTCGCTCCGACGACTTTACTTCCCCGCGACAAGCGAAAGTTTATTTATCGTTTTATTCTGCTTTTGTGCCACCGCCATCGGCACGATGATTAGCCATTTTTGTTGCCAATTGAATCTATTGCCCGGACTTTTTAGGGATTGGAGTGGGGCAGGCGGTGCTGTTTAATTATTGGGCGGTAATTTCACGCCGAGATTGTAAATATTTGGGCATTGGCAGGCCTGGATGAAAATAATCGGCTATTTATTTATGAGGTTTAACGGAAATATGTTTTCTCACTCGCGACTCGATTCGAATTTTATTCACCGATATTCATGAAAATATAGATTTACGCATTTGAGACATCTACATTTGTCACAACAAATGAATAATAATAACAATAATAATAATGGCAAAGAGAAGAACAATTTTTTTTAATCGTTTAATGATTTAGTCGGGATTTTTGAATCCTTTATCACGCACAGAGAGATCCAAGGCGCGAATGGGAATCCTTATAGATTGTTGTTACTCGAAATAATTCTCTTTAAAACATTCACGGACAACAATCCAATAATTACCAAAAATTTTTAAAATATTTTTACTTTGGTCGATATTGCTATTATATTAAAAAAATAAGCAATAATTAATTCTTCTTTCTCGTAATTTATGTGTATATTTCTCATAACGACATAATACATTTGCCATATGTGTAGCGATAATTAATGAAAAATTGAAAAAATATTTCACTTTTCAACGAAATTATAAATTTTTGTGCTCGTTAGTTTATCAATTTTTTTCTTTCTTTCTTCTTTCTTTTACATTAGATAAGATGCATGGGCTACTCTTTAGACACTCTTGATAACGGTTTAATTAGTTTATTGGCTAGTGAAATATTTTTCATAAATATCCTTTATGCGATAAGAGAATGAAGATAAGAAATCTAAAATGTATTGTAGCCATCGCACGCACAAATATTTGTAATTTCATGAGGAATAGAGAAATTTTTCGTTAACCCTACAATTCATTAGCATTTGGCGATAGAATATAGCAATGGAAAATGAGGACTAACATCGAACTTTCACAATAATCATTAAAAGAAATACGATGGTCGTTACTACTTGTAGGCCAACGTAAGCAGCCACTTGCTCATAAACATTTCATAAAAGTCGGAAAACAAGTAAAATCGAAATAAGCCATCATTAATATTAAAATGTATAGTTCGCGCGTACACATGCGCGCACACGTGTCCTCCAACGAGGCAACTTACCAACTATTTGCGATCTTTATGGTAGGATATTCATAGAGAGAGAAGAAAGCTCGTGCCCCCATCGACTCGTAATCATCGCGGCTGATTAATTTTGCTCGTTGGACGATTACGAGTTGGCAAACCCGCAGGATGCGAAGGATTCTCTGGGTGGATTTCCCTATATGCCTTTGATTCTCGCAGATCGACCGACAAAGGGAAATGGCTCTCTCTCTCTCTCTCCATCTCCCTCCGTCTCCATCTCTCTTTGGCCGTTCGTTTCTGCTTTTCCTATTTAAAGGAAGGATTTTACCGTAGCGGATTGAATCGGGGAAAAATAATTGATTGGCCAGGGTGAAAATCGACGGCGAGATGTTTACATTTTTCCTTCATGTACTTCGCCCTCGTTCTTCTTACACAATATGCTCACGTGTTTCAGCGAGGAGTAATTATCTGCTTCGAACTGTTAAAAATCATTGTTAAAAATGATTGTTGCGCGGTAAAATGAGCAGCGACAATAAAGTTCTCTTCTTTATTTTTTCCTCTCTTGTTTTTTAAGCATTTAATAGACGATCGATTGTGTTGCGCAAAGAAATAGTTACTTTATGCCATTGGCACTATGCTTATAAGATAAAAATAGAGCAAATTTATCTACAATAGCGTTCGTACAGCGACGATGAATTATTAATTTGAAGTTTATCGTGAACTTCGGAGCGAATTTCGCATAATAATAATAATAATCTAAATAACAATTATTAAGTATTATTAAACTCGGCCATTAAACTTAACGAAATGAAATATGTAAATATGTTATCAAGTTAGAATCCAGATCGTTTTATTGATTTATAAGGAATAATACTTCAAACATAATAAATAAATCTAATCAAGATAAAGAAAAAAAATAAGTGAAGTATTTTTCCTAAATGTATGAAGTTTGATGATAACGGAACGATAAACAAATTTTATAACTTTTAAATAACAAAACTTCGTGTATATTATGTTGGTACTGCACAATATTATATACAATATTGTTTAAACACAATGACTGTATGACTATATGAGGCAATATGTCCGACCATATTTGTTATTTATCTACGAGCCACTACACATTCAATTTATGTACTCTTTTGCTCGTATCTGCGATCGTAAACATATTTCATTTTTTCAGCACTTGAAGCATTTAATCTAGTTCTTTTCGTAAATTCTAAAGGAATGGCAGTTTATTTTTTCTTAATGACTTGCGCCGACGAGCAACTTTGCGATTAAATTGACGTACTTTTATTTAGCTCGAGTTTTCTAATATTATGCCACTTATTATAAGCATTAGTAAATAATTTGATGTAAGAGCGTATTAAAGTAGAGTATAGAGTGACTTGGCGCGAAAGTCGCTTTTATATTTTAGCGCTTAACAATTACTTTTGGACAACCTCGCCAATAAAATAATTCGATTTCTTAATAATCACAGACACCCATACGTAGCGGTTGTTGTAGAAAATTTTTCAAAGACAAAATTGGCCACCACAGAATTGCCAATTATAAAAGATAGGCCGATTATTCCAACGTTCGAGCTGGCTACTTGAAAGAAGAAAAAATTACCATTACACGGTGATACACGGAGATAAAGTAAATAACCATCTGGTGCTCGTGGGATTTTGTTGGTAAGTCGTGTTAATCGTCACGAGCCTCCGAGCCAATATTAAAAATGGGTTTTCGCGCATTATCAATTGGCCCCGCCAATGCCGAACGAAAAAACGAGAAACAAAATACGATCGAACAGGCCGTCGTCCCTTCATCTGCACGCGACCTTCGAAAAAAAGAAATAACAAGAGGGAGTCGAGTTGACGAACCAATCACGCCGGCCTCCATAATGTACACACGGCTAGTTAACAACGAAGGTGCTTCTGGGCTGAAAAAGTAACGAGAAAGTGGCGGACGGCTGCGATGTGTTAATACCGCGATTAGTAGTGTGGGTGGGCGATGTGAAAACACAGCGCGGGAAATTCGAAGAGAGCGAGCAATCCAAATGGGCCGAGATCTGCTTTTCAGGCGTAAATACACGGCAGTTTCAATAAGCGATTCCCGACGAAATGGATTATATCGTCTTCGTGGATATCTGCCTGCGTGTATTACGTCCCGGTCGAGTGGCCTTGATAAAGCAGAGAAAACATCCGCTACATTGACACTTTGTAAAATGCCATTAGAGTCTAATACCATTATAATTATCGTATTATCTTAATAGGAATACACGGAGGATTACGGAGAATGTATCCTTTCCTCCACTTTGTGCTGGAATATTTTTTTAATCGCACGCTTTTACAAGCCCATATAATAAGTAACGATATAGCAATTTGTAAAGTGAAGATATAACAAGACGCGGACAGGTCAAGTGTTACTATTATTTTCGTTTCTATGGCTAAAATACAATTTTGTAACTAAAGTTTCAAGCACGGCATTTTATTTCTTAATATTTCACCAAATTAACGCTCCCAATGCACAACTACATTTACATATACAATTGAGCTGTTTAGCACCTAACGAAGAATGGATTGCGTCCAAATGAGCTGAAAATTATCTTCTTTATCAAACTAGGAAGTAATTCTTGTAGCCTATAATATATCTTGCAGCGAAAAATACTTAAAAAAGGACATGAATATAAGAGTTCAATGATTTTCAAAGAGCGATTGGTAATATTTACAGCTCTTTAGCAACAAATATTATGAATTTGAATATTCTTGAAGCAGCTGCAAATAGATTAAAAAGACAAGTTGGTTTCCCAAAGGCTGGACAGCAGGAGAGGCAAGGAGTAGGGAAGAGAAGGTAAGTGAAAATTACGAAGAATTCACGGTGTATAACTGTTTGACAGAGAGAAATTTCGCTTCGTTAAAAAGGAGAAAAGTAACGGAGACCAGTCGATTAAAAGTCGTTAATGAAAATCAAACAACGAGAAGAAAAAATGGAGGGAGAAATTACCAACTCGCGCGCCTTACTCTCGTTTCCATTATTTTCCCCACATTTTTCAACAAGAGAATTCTCTCTCTCTTTTGTTTTCTTTCTTTATTCCGAAGGCATAAGAAGCCACACAGAATATTACTGAGCACTTTCTTTTCTCGGCGCATCCACTGAATTTCCTCACGTCTTTCCAAAATCCAAATTTTTGTATTACACTTTCCGCCCTCTCCTCTTCGTCTCTTTTCGATTCTAACAATTGCTTTAATCAAACGAGCTTAGCTCAACATCAACTTTTAAAACGTTTCTATCAAAATATTATGTAATTTTACGCACGAGTGAACTTATGGAATAACATTCTTCTTCAGCAACACAAACCTTATGTCCATTTTGAGAATTTTGCTTGACAAGATTTTCGAATCATCAAGGACTTGCAGATACACGAATAATTGCTCGATGTCTATATGCAATCAATTTTGTATATTCATTTGAGCAGTTTCCTACATCGAGGTAAAATAGTGGATAGATCTCCAAGATTTTTTAAGATAAACCGCAAAGATCAAAAACTATGCGGGCGAGAAGCTTCTCACGGAGCTAATCTTCTTCGAGGTTTAAGAACATTGTGTTTTACTTTCGCGGACCTTACTAATTCAGTATCAATTAGAGGCTCCTTGAATTATGAAGAGGCTCTCCTTCCGACTGATGGAGTGCTGCGTTATGGATTTCACTCTTGCTTTTGCCGGAAACACGTGCTCCCCGATGCCCGAAGAACTGAAACGAGCAGAATGCAGATGAAATGCGCATGGAAAGGATTTTTGATGAGAACAGATTGAAGGGTCGATTAATGAGAATACAGCCCCGTAAAACATTTACTGCTTCATTCTCGTTAGTATTCAAGCTTACTTTGCACTGTGTATTTCTAAAACTTTGGCTTCAACCTTTTTTTCAAGCCCTTTAATATCTACGAAGTCTACACTTTGGCACACCAACGGACATCCAAGAACTCTAAGCACTGATTATACTTTGGAATTAGAGAAATTTCGTTCCTTTTCTTTTTAGTTTGGTTTTTGGTCGGGCGATGCCTTATAACCCGGCACTTTCTTTTTCTTTCGATTTTTTCATTGCGTAGAATAAACGACTTTTTGCTAAAATTATATTACCGCCAATTAATTGTTGAATGTGTCTTATCGGTGCACATCTCCTCTTCCTACGACAACTCATAAAATATCGTGTAAAATATAATGCAAATACTAATGCATTGTGGCATCGCGCAACATTATATATATACAGTGCGATAAATAATAAGTACGAGAAATAATGTTCGAGTATTAGTTTGGTAAACTTGCTTGCCGCTGAAGCGGCTATTTTACTTAAAAACAAGATTAAAATTAAAATCACTTTACTTAAGCTGTCTACTTGACGCATCATCGGCTGCTACTTTAAGAGGGAGCAAAATAGCCTCGAAAAGCCAAATTTCCTTAAGTATTAGCGACGGAGTATTTTGCATGTTCGACGACTTCCACAATCACGGGACCACTTTATCGACATACGATCATCATCAGCCTCAGACGAACTGACAGAGCAGCTCCAGAGACAAGGACGGGCTGGCAATATTCAAACAATTTATGCCTAATTGAGGAATGCTCGGGCGCACTTAATCTTCGAGGCGGGGGGGCGGGGGAAGTGACCCCGTGCAAAAAAGGACCTAAAAGAAAAATCCTCTGAAATGGCAACGAATGCCTCTGCATTTATGAATATATGTTTGGGCGCGGACGGCACATCGAAACTAAGCGGAATGTCCTTACATCCACGCCGCCCTCCCCCCCCCCCCCCCCAATCCCACGGGTTCCGGATCATGACGGGGCATACGAGGACACGCTTCAGATACCGACGGCGATGCTCCTATTTATATTCGCAGACCATTTTCGTCTGTTTGCGCCCGAACCCCTGCGCGTCCCCCATCGAGGGGGGGTGGAGGCAAATCATGGAGATCTCAGAGATGTCGATTAATTCGCGTCACGGGTCGTCCCATGGTCCATCTAGGGGTGGCCTGATCCGTGAAACTGAGGCTTTCGCGTACGTGTGCGCCCGGGACTCGGACAGAGGATGAAGTAAAACTTGCAAAAATAAATGTGCAGCTCGAGATTTACAAGGCAAACAGCTCTTTGTTACTTTCTCTCGTCGGCCTCACTGCCGACAATTTCACACCAATGTCTAATATGTTGTTTCATGTGCTGTGGAATAAAGAGGTGCGTGGCATTATGTGGCTTGAACATTGCCGAGGCTCTCGTGACAATGCAACACCAAACATTAAATATGAAACAAAAAATAATATGTGCTCTAATGGACACTTGAAGTGAAGTGAAATTTTTATATGGTAAACGATTTAGACGGCTCAATGATGAAGCATCTGTCTGTCTTAGGAGAGGAAGTGAAATTAACACTTTAAAAACGTTCAATGTCATTGAGACAGGGCGAGTGAGAGGGAGAGAGAGAGAGAGAGAAAAGAGATTTGTAAAAAGCCATTAATAGGGCGAAAAATATATCATTTCGAAAATAAAACTTGACGTGAATAATAATTGTGAATGCATAATTCAGGCTGGACATGTTAATTCAAATTCCGAACTAGAAACACATACATTTGAAGTATCAATTTTTTATGAATTCGCTTTTTTTCTTTTTCTTTTAAATAATCGACGAATGAAAATCCAGTCTTTTAATTATGGATGTCGAAACACAATCTTCATTTTAACCTTTAATTTACACTACCAATTTATAATAACAATAACAATAGTAATAATAACAATAGTAACAATAACAATAGTAATAATAACAATAGTAGTAATAAGAATAATAATAACAATAGTAATAATAATAATATTAACAATGGATCATTGAATTTCATAATTAATGATGAAATTAAAAAATGAGTCCATGATAAATACTTAATTAACATTGGAGAGAGATTTTATAAATATAAGTGTCTGTTTAAGTAATAAATAATGTTAATTTTATAATTCATGCCTCGTACCTACACGATTTTATCCTGCTATAGTAATAAATTTGAGTCAACTATTTTATCTCGAGAATTTGATTAGGTACGGCCATTATTTTTACCCTACAACTAAACTTAATTCTCTATTAACAAGAATATTCAACATCTTAATTTTATACAACACAAACATTACTATCTCATTAATATTTATAAGTGCGAAAAATCACGTCGGATTCACGAATCTTCCGGTGAAATTAAGCTCCGACAAGAATACCAGAAGAGATTGCGGTTAAAAATTGTACGGTATTAGTTAAAATTCTCTCTCTCTCTCTCTCTCTCTCTCTCTCCCGCTCTCACCCGTCTACATCTCAGCCGACGACTCGCTCTTTCTCTCTATATATATATTTCTCTTTCTTTTTGCCACCCCAAGTTTCTTATACCGATTTTCCACGAGCTCTTGATGATACAATTAAGCTCGAGCAATGGCGAGTCTTCTGACTTGGAAAATTATCCAATATTTTTCACGCAGCTACCTACTTGCCTCCATCTCCGCGCAGATGAAGGGTTAAAATCGCCAGTTCCAGCGCGGAAAGAAAGGGGCCGATGACGGGGGGGTGGGGGTGGGGGAAAAATATCCGAAAGGGTGAATTACCGGCAAAGGAAAACAGGGCCGGAGACGTATGGTGATTCACTCGCTCTTTTTTTTTATCTCGCCTTTGGACAAAATGTTAACGTTTGTACTTGGGATTCGCATCGCAATATTAAAGATAATCGAAATCATTGTTTTTTATTGTTTTTTAGCATTTAGGGCTAAAATCAATATGTTAAATTTGCTCGTTTATTCCTATTCACAACTACTCCATTGATTACTTCTTCCATTTGCGATAATACAATAAGCGGCCGACAAAAGTTCTCATTAGGCACGGAATGAGTAAAATGCATCGTAATCAGTTTAGCTTTGCGCATTACATTTTTCCTGCAATTATCGAATGAAATTTCGTTTCAACTTCAAAAATAAAATCTCCATTACTTCTTTGCACTTTTTTCCATTTCGAGATACTAAATTAACGTATCAGTCTCTGTGTGTCCCTCCCACTCACTCTCTCTCTCTCTCTCCCTCCCTCTCGCTATCTCGCTCCGCGCGAGCGCGCGCACGTGCATGCGCTTGCAACATATTCAATATTCATGAGTAGAAAACGATTTATTAGTCCATCGCTCGGCCCAAACTTCTAAGCTTGAATCTTAAAATGGAATTTCGACACCGAGCCACCCAAGCTCCGAGAAATGTGCTTAGAGAAGATGAAAGGGCTCAGGGAGGCAGCGGCGGGCTAAAATTTTTTGCCTCAGACATTCCACGTACACCTCGGCCCAAAAAAACATTGCGCAACAAAAGTCGCGCGAGCTCGGCTTATCCCGTTCCGCGGGCCAGAGCTTGACGTACTGGCGAATATCTTACATGAATTCGGCAATGTCATTATCATATTTTTCGCATAATGCGCTCGCCTGTATATTCTTAATACCGGCAACGACACTTTTCCGCCACGAGCGGGGGCCATATATTTTAAAATTTTATCGTTTATTGTTCGAATGGCACGAGAGAGCGGGGACCCTCGATGCAAAACACACAACTATAAAGCGTTATGGTTTTAACATTTTTTCACAATAACGCATCATCGTCTGATCGATAAATTTCTTCTCCTTCTCGCCACTTTCGATTTACCCCGCAATCTCGCTCCATCTCGCTCCATCTTGCTCCATCTCGCTCCATCTCGCTCCATCTTGCTCCATCTCGCTCCATCTCACTCCATCTCGCTCCATCTCACTCCATCTCGCTCCATCTCGCTCCATCTCGCTCCATCTCGCTCCATCTCGCTCCATCTCGCTCCACTGTCAACACACTAGGAATTCAAGTCGCTCGCATACATTTAGAGGAATGAGGTGCAACTAATGAGAATTCTAATCCATAACATTCTAAGCGTTAAACGCCACTTCAATTTTTACGACGGATACTTATTATTTTGTTTATACTATTTGTCAACTAGAGTTCGCTCACGTAAAAATCTCAATGACTTTCGCTAATCGTATTAGAAAAGTGAAGCTCAAGCTCTTAATCGCACTAAAATGGATTCCCACCAGCGCAGAGAGAGAGAGAGAGACAAGAAGCACATTTTGCCGGCAAAGTAATACAAAAATTTACATTTTAGGGAATTTCGTGGGAAGGATCGCGAGGCCATAATAAACGATAGGAGGAAAAATATGCCTCCAATATAAAATACAAATGCTCAAGATTTTCATCGCACGTCGCCATTCATGGGAAAATTTCGGAGCCGAAACGATTGCCGATAAAGGCAAGTGAAAAGCCGAATATATCGGCCCTTATTCCCACTTGTATTGCAATGGAGATTGTAATAAACAATACGTCGCCAGTCCCGCTCGGCCTTTATACCTCCACTTTATTATCCGCAGCCGATTAGAGGCGACACGATCGATTATACGAGGCGCGATCCTCCTCCTCCTCCTCCAGCCCTTCCCACCTCGAACGCCAGATTTTTTCACTTTCACCCTCAGAGACATCGCTTATTTATTGCCCGGCCCTGTGAAACTTTACTCGCGACTCGCAGTATCAGCGAACATATCAGCTGATCGTTTACTCTCAATCTCGGCTGCTGAGAGGCTTGTTTCGCCGGCACTTGCGACTCGATGCGATTCGAGCGAGTGACTTCCGGGAATTTATTAGCCGCCGCTCGCTCGACATCAGTCGCAACGACACTGGTGTTTAGCAAATTTTCCAACATAATCGTTCGGGGCATCGAGAATGAAGATGAATCCGTGACTATTGATTAGCTGGAGAAGCAGAAACGACGAATTGTGGGAGGTGGGAGGGCTCGCGTTTAAAATTGCAATCTAAAATTATTCATTATTTCGCGAGGAGCGAGGATATTAAACATTGAGCAGTTGAGAGCAAATCAACAGAGACAATATAAACAATATTTTGACAGGTCTAGGTCGTAATACATGCCATTTCACGATAGCGAGAGAAATTGAAGGGAGAGAGAGAGAGGGAGAGAGAGAGATATGTGTGTAATTGACTTGGCAGAAGCAATGAAAGTAAGCTCGCCTTAAGATGTCTGTCGTCCTTCATCGCGCCTATCAAATAATATTTCCCTCAATTTTTCCTGATCCTCTCCTAATATTCCACGTACAATTGAATATTTGTATACACATCAGCTCTGATATTCCGATATCATAAAACGGACGATTGATTTTATCAATTCAATTTGGAAGTTTTACGAGCGCGGCTCACCCGACTCTCGTAACGCCACGGATTTCTCTGGTCTGTAAAGTCCGATTTCTCATGTTACGATGTACGCTTCCTTACAGAATTCTTATATATGGTGTACAGCACTTATGCAATAGACGTATGGACGAGCGACAGAGATGCGCGATTGATTAATTGATTTGAAATTTTCCTTCTATTCGGCATCGGGACACTGTTTTTCACCGCCTCCATTCGATTATCTACGGATACTCAAATTTTTCGAGCCTTCTTTTGACAATTGCGAGATATCATTGATTACTATCAATCTCTACACTCGAGTACAATAATTAAAAATTCAATGTACTTTGGCAAAATAAATTTTCTCAAACGTTAAAAATGAATTTTTCCCTATGATCATGATTATTATTCCCCCTAGAAGTGCATTATTTTTCAAAGTAAATTAATATCGAGTTTCAGGTCAATTGCCGTTGATAAAATGAGACGCAAATTTGATGTAAGTATCATGTAATGGATTAAGTAATGCGATTCAATATTGTTGTGAAAATTATTTTCCAAGCAAATCGTAACATTTATATATATTAAGTGACTTGTAATGGCGAAAAATTAATAGAAAATAATACAAACTTACCTACTGCATCGGATAAAAAGTGTGAGATTCGTAAAATTGTTTGCTCACCTAAAATACAAGAAAAGTTTATACATCAGAATTACAATTACTAACACGATAAATATAATGTGGCAACTGAATAAACTATTCGTTGTTATTGTAAACATAAATAGCGTATAGCGTAAGATGATATCTCGGCTGATTAATATTTATCAAATGATTTCGGTCAGCTCTGTATAATATTAATAATAATTTAGACTTTTAAGCTGGCGCTGAACCACTACGATTCGAATATAATTAAACCTCAATTTTTTCAACGAAATTGAAATACATATCAAACATTGTTGGGGCACTTATCGTAATAGTACGCGAAGAAGTGAGAAGACGAAGAGGAAAAAGAAGAAGAAGGAGGAGGAAGAAGAAGAAAAAAATTGGCTCTACTTACAAATCATGAAAATTAATTTTTGTTTTGCAATTTATGCGTCAGCAAAATATAAATAATATTATCGACACGAGGCAAATATAAGAGAAAAAAATCTTTTGTACATGAGAAACCGCGAAAATTTGCATAAACATACACGCATTATTATTGCACAACAGGCCAAAAATTCCACCGGCGCGTAAAGACGAATTATTTGAACAAACTAAACGCGCTCCTCTTGTTTGTATATGCTTCAAGAAATTTCGGTTTTTTTCTCTTTTTATTTTTTTTACGTCTGACTTTTCTAATATTCCCTCATCTTTATGTTGCTTTACCGACGGCCATTCCTTTTACGATTCTCAACGATTCTTCATCTTTGACGATGAAGCTTTTCTCTCCTTCTCCCTCCCTCTCTCTCACTCTAAAATTACGACATAAAAACACAAATTTGTATAAACGAAGAGCAAACAAGACTTAAACATACAAAGAACGCCATTGAGAAAACAAATATTTATTTTTAGATACGAGTTTACTCTCGCGATGTTGGAAAACATAGGTGATTTTTAAACATTTTTCTCTCTCTCTCTCTCTCTCTCGCTCTCTCTATCTCTCTCCTTATATATTGAAATATCAATGACACATTCCTAAATTTGTATTGATAAAAAAAAATAATAAAAGTCTATTTATTACATAGATTAAGGCAATTTAAACATTGGGACGAAAATACCGCGCGAGAAGAAAATATTTTCTATTTTACTGCAGCGATAAGACCATTTACATGGCTTTATGAAACTCTTAAGCATCAATTCTCGAGCTTAATCATGTATTATAGATTTTGGAGAGGATGATTCCCAGAAAGGTAATAAGATCTCTAAATTGTATTATCGAAGCACCAATTGACATCCGATAAATCACGAGAGACAATAATTCCTGAAAACATATATATATATCCAAACTTGTGAAATCAAGGCAAATGTGCGTCGATTGCGCAGTACTTTGCTCACATACTCGAATCGAGCTTCCTGCCTCAGATTTCACCTCTCAAGGCTTGTTTAAAATCTCAAGAAAATCCCCCTCCCCCGCCCCCCCAATCTACAGATTAATTCACAATTTCCTCTTTATCTCGTTGTGTTCCATTCGCTTTAAGGCTCCGAGTCCAAGTCCAAGGGGCCGCATTCACTTCTGCAAATCCTCGCATTCTCCGTTCAATATAAATATCCATGAAATACTTGATACTTGGCAGTTGATAAGAAGCCTTGTAAGAATGCTCTTCTTACACACAATAAAGTAGAGAAATCGGTAGCCTAATATAAAAAGATTGGCCGATCGTTATAAAGTGCGGATACGCGAGGGCCGACACAACAAGTGATAGGGCCGATATCCCAGCCTCCTCTCACTTAAGAAACATTTTCTTCCTTCTTCTTCTTCTTTTTTTTCTTCTTTTTAAGGAAATTTTCTAAGCAGGGCCGTTTGTATGCAGCGGATAGGCCCGCACACCTCTCCGTGGATTACGCGGGCCGACTTTTTTTTTGCCCCGTAACTGTATTAGGAAGGAAAATGGTCCGGCGAGCCGTTATTTTTTATCTTTATTAGATTGCCGACGGGAGTATCTGTTAGTTTGGGAGCGCGCGCTTCGGGTATAAATAGATATTTCCGGAATATCAAGAAGCCGAAAGGCGGCGGGAGTTTTGTCCGGTGTGCAAATGGATATCGGCCCATGTTTTACGATACTCTCCAACTTGTATATTACTAATAAATACTTGTGGAATATCGGGAAGCGGTCTGCCGATGTACAGTTTCATTTTTTTCTAGCGCCAATGACCGGCGTTCAGCGTTCCCTTTATTGGGCATCAGCCGAGCAAAAGGTTACTTTATCTGGCCGGCTTTAATAGGAAGAAGATCCTATTAAACAAAAAAATGGATTCATTCGGAAAACAATTACATTTCTTCCTTGCCGCTCCCATACACGTCTGCATATGTGTATATATATATACACGCTCATGCAACTTTACGAGAGGAGATCGGTAATTGAATTTGAGTATTGTTAAGCATACGAATTGAATGGGGTTCGATATTTTCTTCACTACCACATCCATGAGGAACGTCAACAAAAACACATTGACCGCTGGATCCATCCGCCAATGATTCTCAGAGCTCCAATTGAAATGCTTTTCGAAACTTTTCCGTGTACTAATGGCATTTGTTGCTTGCCAAGTATGTCGATGAGAATTATTTGCCACGGGCTTCTTTCAAAAACATTACAACCACTTGAATTTTGAGTTTCAATCATCGCGCCAAGCTGAGTGCAAAATTTCAAAATAACAGAATCTCTGCGGCAATATTGGGCATCGAGCAATTTATTTATTACCGCATTATATTAGTTACAATAATAGTATCACGGTATACTAACTTTGCTGCAAGATTACTTTAGAAAGATTTTCATTTCAACTAAGAGTTATGATATTATTATCGGCATTATGAGAAATTTAAGCATAAACAGCCGATAACTAGCTATTAACAAGCACATGCACTCGTCAACATGGTGATTTAAATTTACAAAAACTTGCTTAAAATATGAGTATCGGGCGTATACGGGAAGCACAGTTCCACATTAGTTTCTCCCATCATGCGAAAAGCCATATGCAAAAATAGTTGTAGATGAGAAGTGAAATATAACCGGGAGGAGAGGAATAGGAGAGACGGGGGAAGGGAAGTGAGTTGGGGGCGGGGGAGGGGCAGAGAAGGTAGACGGGTCAAATAGAAGGCGAACCGGCAATTAATAGAGAAGCATATAGAAACTGGTGGGCGTGTTCGCGGCCCGTTTCCAGCTAATACACGAAATAAATCTGCGGTAATAGTAAGTAATTTGGCCATATAAGTCGATAACAAATCGGCGTTTCTAACAGCAGCAACTTGGGGCGAAAGTGCTCCTATCACCCCCGCCCCACCCCTTCCCCCACTACCACCTCTACCACTACCGCCACTACTGCCACAGTGTAAAAATAGAGATTTTTTAGAGAGTTGTAGGCAGTTCGGTATAAGAAATTAACATAGTTTAAGCCGAGGCGAGGCACTACAGTTGATCCATTTTGAAAACTCTTATTGACTGATATTGTCAATTTTTCATTACATATTGTAATTTCGTAATTTCTAATCTCAAATACAAGAGCAACAACAACCATCATTAAGGAAAGCAATGGAAGTAATAATAGAAATAGGTTTTCCGAACATTGAATGATGCAACAATTATAATAGAGTTAGAAATGTAAATAATCACCCTCTACACTTTATCAACAATTATCATAAAGATTAGCATTCTTTTTTACTCTACGTCGAGTATCAGTCAATTTCGCTCTATCGAATGCAGAGACATTTATATTTGAAAGAAGCCTAGAAATTGGAGACAGACAGACAGAGAGAGAGAGAGAGAGAGAGAGTGGGTGGGAGGGGTTGGGAGGGGTTGGAAGGGGATGGGATACTACTTAGGGAGGTACAAGAGCTGCCAACGACTGTGTGAAATTTTCAAGGCGATTAGCGTATATTATGCGTTAATGAGGGTCCGATTTTATAAACGGGGAGGACGTTAGGAAAAGGGATGTTACATGCCAACGGCGTATACGTGATTTTTCATTCCAGGCCAAAAGTTCATCGACAAAAGCACTCGACAATACTAATTACTAAAATTATCTGATGTTTTAAGTTTTCCACATATATATAGATATAAGACATTTGCTAGACTTTTGCTAGATAAGGAATACACGATTGATAAATAAACGTTGGACGTGGTAATAATGTTTGGTCATATGATTTGGAGACAATAGGAAAGCGTCAATAAATCGGATCGCTCGGTTGTTTTCAAAATCACACGCACTCGCTAATGCACAATAAAGTCGGTGTCAATTTTCAGGACACCTCAATTAAAGCGGAGGACGAAAATCATCTCCTCGAGCATTACTTCTAAAGACAGCCAGCCATTCGGGGCAAACGTGCCGCACGACATCGGACGCAAATTGACAGAGACAAAGACGGACAATCATGACCGCGCAGCAAAAACGCGCGGATTTACCCTCGGCCTTTCGCTCAAGTACCTCACAAAGCGGAGACGAAGGGGTGCGAAATTGAATGAGTAGATTGGGCGTAGGGAAGGGGACGGGTGGACGAGGAGGAGGAGGAGGAGGTGGACGAGGATGAGGAGGAGGAGGAGGAGGAGGTGGCGGCGGCGGCACTGGTGGACGAGGGGAGAATGGAGGGCGTGGGGGGGTGACACACGGGTCCTAGGCGATGGGGGTAGGCGGGAGGAGGAGGAGGAGTAGGGGGTGGACGGGCCGGTTCTCGAGCCCAATGTCCCTTGTCAGGATATACGGGCATGGCGATAATTTTTATTTGCACATGTGTTGCCTTAATGTTGCTCTTTGTGTCGAGGCTCTGCTTCAGCTTTTTATCCGGGCGGAAGACGCGCCACTTTTGCGAATCGCTTAGTTCACAGTTAGTTTAATGTCACTTATTTTCATTTACCCTCCTCCCATTCCATATTTGCGTATTTCTTCCGAGGCTTTCAGCTCGAGCGCTCTTATTGTACATAATAGACAAGCGACAGCGGCGATCTAAGCCTTGATTTATTTTACGAGTCCCAACACATGTATATGCATATGCGCACATTTATATATATATATATATACGTTTATAAGTTTGCGTAGGTGAGTATTTGATAGGGCAGCAGCAGCAGTGGCCGGTAGTGCTCACTTTGTCCGACCGAGCATGGCCTCGATGAACCAAAATCAAAGAAGAGTTGGGAGGATCCTTGAGCCCAAAGGAGCGGCCATTTCAATAAAATAAGGACATCATGGGAAGCAGTGGTTGGGACGAGTCCAGTTGCGCGGCTCGCACGGGTCTTACGGCCTTCGCAGCCCTAAGGAATCAATACTCGTTGGTGCCGCGTTTAGATTTAAAAGCCCAATTGGCGCTCAACGGGCGCAGTAGTAGTAGTAGTAGTCGTGGTGGAAGTCGGGTAGGTGTCGCCGCCCTGGCATTACTTGCAACTGCCAGCCTCTCGAATTCCTCGGGAGACTTGCGAGTGGGACGCATCTCCTGTATCCGCCGCCGCCGCCGCCGCCGCCGCCGCTCTGACCGGCCGGTAATGAATAATGTCGACGCACATCTGCTGAGGACGCGTCATCAGTAAAAGCTCCGCTGCCAATACAACCTCGTTTCATCGCTGCATATCGTATTATGGACTCGGGAATGGCCGATCGCCGGCTGCTGCCGCCGTGATATATTTGGATATATTAAATTTTTTTTGCTCCCACGTGGACGTAACGCCGTATCCCTATCCTTCATCTTCGGCCTCTCGGGCTCCGACAACTTGTACTTGGAGCCGAGGAGGCCCGGCCAATCGATAGCCCATGAAAGCGCGACAATCGGCTATATTGAGATTCGGGGGCGGGGGGGGGGGGATGCGTGCGAAATATCGCCGGCGAGCTTTTTCGTTCGGCTGGCTCGGCTGCGCCCAATATTGCCTGAGTTATGGGTCCGCTCAGCTTATTATTTCGTTCCTTATTTTTCTCCGTTCCCTTACTTTTTCACGGGGATGATGTTGCGATTGTCGTTAGGGGAGTCGCGTGGGACGAAGGATGAACTCTCACGTGTGTGGCATCTTCCCCGCTGAAGCGAACCAAGTAGGAATAATTGTAATTAGCCAAGCAAAGGTTTTTGTTTCTCAAACTTTCGTCGCAGCTCTCGCGTAGGCAATCAAGTGATAACGGCAAGCCAAATATTTGATTCGCATTCGATAAAACTGATCTACAAAATATCCTACACACACACATATATATATATATGTAGCTGTAAAGCCATTGAATAATGATTTATGTGCATAGGAGAGATTATTGAAGGGTCGTCGTTGTTGGGCAAGTGAGCAGGAACTTTCTGGCCGGAAAAATTGAAAGATAATGATGCGTGAGGTTGAGGATCGTAGGTGAATAGCCTGGCTTGTTATGATTAAAATGTCGATTGTACATTGCAGACGAGGAATTTGTAATCCGAACAATTTCTCGTTGGCAAAGGAAGAAAGTCAGCGACAATTATTATTTGCATAAAGCGACATAAATTATCATGCCACGTGTCTGTCGGGGAGCACTCGTAATCAGCAAATTTTCGCCAAATTAAAATACAAAGGCACTCAAGAAGGTGTCAAGTGTGTACGTAGAGAGAGAGAGAGATAGAGAGAGAGAGAGAGAGAGAGAGAGAGAGAGAGAGGACAAGCATAGGCATTGGTAAGGTGGTGGTGCCCTCTCGCGTCGAGAGCTTCGATTTTCGCGCCCACGCGAGTCCTCGACCCTACGCGCTGCCCTCGTCTGCTATCCTTCTCCTCCCCCTCCGCCACCCCCCCTCTCTCTCTCTCTCTGTCCAACGTAATGGGTGCGCGAGTCGTTTAGGCGTTCGCCAGCTTATAGTGCGCGTCAAGCCATTTGGAAATCCATTGGTCAGTCGGTTGGCGCGGCGGGCGAGATTCGGAAAATCGACCTAAGCTACTTTTCTCATAAGCTGCTAGATCGAGCGGAGGGTCGAGATACGAGCGAGTGGTCGAGCGATTCTCAAATAGTCCGATTTTGTTTATCGCTTGATCTGCTCTGGAAATTATGTGAGCGGAGAGGGACTTTCCGATATGCGTACTCCCCTCCACTCTCCAGGTGTGTTCGTTGAAATTCAAGAAACGTTTTTCTCGGTACATTAGTCAACCAGTTCTGCCTTATTACTTTCGTACATGTTCGCACGCCTTCCCTACATGCTCCCCCCACATATTCTCAGCAACTTTTCGTAATTCTATACCACTTTAACGCGCGCTTATTTATGCTTTACGTTCTAAATTTAACTTCACAGAGCAGTAGAAATAGGATCATAATTCTTTGCTTCAGCATTATTTTTGAAAATATTGCGAAAATTTAGTGAATTGTTAGGCTATTATCTCACTTTGGTACTTGGATACGTACGTGAACGAAAGTCGTGTTTGCAATGGCATTAATTTCCAAATGTCATTGCAATTCTCGAATCGGACTTGGCTGAACCGTTGCCCCATCCCACTATTACATCTTTGCGCGAGACATCGAGCAGATTAATTCGAACTGGCTGAAATTTTTATGTCGAGCTCATTGAATGGCGCAGCAGCCGATAAAAGGAAAACAAAAAAAAGAAAAAAACATAAACAACAACAAAAGAAAATCAACGACGAACATTAAGCGACGATGAAGAAGTGTCCATTCAATTTCAATTGGCTTTCACTCTCTCCTCGACTTATTCAACTGTCCGTCTCATCCCCAAACCGAACGTCATTGCATTACACCAAAACAATCACTACACACCCATTGTCCAACATACGCCCAATCATCACTACCACCAGCCAACAATACACGCAAAACCAAGGGAGCCAAGTCCGCCCCCCGAAAATGCCAAATATCCCAAGATTTTCAAAGCGAATGGCACAAATAGAATTCTCGCCTGCCCCCTAGACCCCTCATTACCCACCCAAATGCAAAACAACCCCACTTCTACACTTCCTCAATGCTGCAGCAGCAGCAGCAGCATCAAAAGCCACCCCCGCCTCTGTCTCTCGTAATATCTTTCAAAAGCCGTGGCCCCCGTCTTTATACGTCATAGGACGGGGGGGGTGGGGG
>JAPYYT010002301.1:0-19631 GCA_030522565.1 Ceratosolen corneri | reverse complement strand
GAGAGAGAGAGAGAGAGAAAGAGTTTCCAGCTGCTTAAGAAATAGTGCGCAAGCGCGTGAGTGAGCGGAGATCGCAAAGCATATACAATGTAAGGGTGATTCTTCAATTATGCATTTCCAATTGTTTGTCAAGCGCACGTCGATTTTTCTTTGGTTTTACAATCACCTCAACTGATTGTTGCTCTCTTTATCTGAACAGAATAAAAAAACCGAATGGGACGAGTATAGAGAAGAATGTGCTCACCGTATTTTTTTTTTTTTTGGAAAATATTGTTAAAAATATTGTTAAAACTATTGTTAAAAATTTGGAAAATATTGTTGTATTGCAAAAGTATGTAGGGCTACGTATGAGCTAAGCGATAATCTATTATAGACACGTTTTGGACAGTCTTGGATATTCTCGTTTAAAAAGAACTTCACTTAATGTTTATTTGATTATTTTATTTTTATCTTGTAATAATTTTAATCTTGTTTTAATTTTATCTTGTATCTTTCGAATCTTAAAATTAAGATTTTATCATTGTCTTGTTCATATTGACTGACATTACATTTATAAATAATTAGATTTTACAAAACGATTTCTCTCTCTCTCTCTCTCAAATTATTATTAAGTTCTCTCTCAAATTATTATTACTACTGCAACTATATTATTATTATTATTATTATTATTATTATTATTATTATTATTATTATTATTATTATTATTATTATTATTATTATTATTATTATTATACTAAAAAGGAAACTAAAATTACTGACCTACTCAATTACTTTTATAATCGTTCTATTTTACCTAATTATATTAGTATGCAATTTAAGTAATTGCATTACATCAGTTGGCATGAGAAATCGTTTGCGGTCTGTATGCATAATGATTCAGCGAAACAAGATATTTTTACTGATTAGCATTTATATTATAAGGCAATCGACAGATCACGATAGTATTACCAATCAATGTCCAGCTTGTAATACGAGCAGTAAACTTTATCATAAAATATCGCTAATACTTTATTTAATTTATCAAGCATTTGAATATATAGTTATTGTATAACCGAGTTTCGATAATTCCCTGGTAAAAATTATATGCCGAGGGAGCAGATAAACGCAAATGAGACAGTTGAATATTCTTTCACCTCCTTGACAATCACTCCCAAGCACAGATAAACTCTTTAATATCGATTGTAATAAGTCTTTAATGCGCTCATCGTTCTTACCACTCGAACTCATAACGCACTGATGCGATTTGAACACGCAAAGTGCAGGGGGACATGGCGACACGCGGAAGTACGTAAGCTTAAATGTAAATATTAATCGCCCGTAGGAGTGCTCGCAGTGGATTGTCTGCTCGTAACAATCACAAAGCGGCCCAAGTCCATTCGTAACGAGACGAAGGATCGGCGAGCGCTCACCCAAGGCGCAATTAAAGAAGCGGCCTACTGGGCAGAGAGGGGGTTAGGGTTACCGAGCGAGGGAGGGAGATGGAAAACAAACCTCGGAGCGAGCTCGCGCGTTGACAGTAGGAAAAGAGCAACATGGCCGCCTGGTGATCGCTCGGGCGCTCTTCCTTTGCAAAACTACCTTTCCAGTGCGGCCTCGTCTCTCCGCCTCCTCGGCATTTGCGCCTCAACGAGAGCATTCGAGAGCGACGGGCCGTCCGAGGAGCTTTCAGCCGGGGATTGACATATTTTGCGAGGCGCGCAACGATACGCGAGAACATTGAGGAGTACGGTAGCAGCAACAACAGCAACAACAGCAGCAGCAGCGGCGGCGGCGGCGGCTGCGGCGGCTGCGGCGGCGGCAGCGGTGGTGGTGGTGGCGGCGGCGGTGACGACCGCAACCGCGACTACGACTGTGACGGTGACGACGTGCACGACGACGACGCAGTCGACGCTGATAACGGCGGCGACAACGACAACGACCACGACGACGACGACGACGACGACAACGACGACGAGGACGGCGACGCCGACGACGACGACGACGACGACGACGACGACGCCGACAACAACGACGACGACGCCGACGACGACGACGACGACGACGACGACGCCGACAACGACGACGACGCCGACGACGACGACGACGACAACGACGCTGCCGACGACGACGACGACGACGACGACAGCGACGGTGACAGTGACGTCGGCAACGACGACGGCAACGACAACGGCGACAAAGAGGACGAGGAGGACGAGGACGAGGAGGAGATCGAGGACGTCTACGTCGACGACTATTACCAACGCCAAGGCGAGCTTGTGTTTAGTATCAGATGATCGTCGTCAGTGCGTCTTAATCTCGCCCTCGGCGCGACATTCGAAAAGTGAGCGGTCGTGGTGTGTCAGTTAAGTGCGTAGCTCTGCTGTCATCGTCTCATTCTTTGTAAGTGCGCGTGCGAGCAATCGTCTTCGCTCTCCTGCAGCAACGATAATTTGTCGCCTCCTTGTGCCCTCGCTGTTCCTCCTGTCTCCACGTAGAAGTCCGCGTGAAAACGATTGCCGTGTCTGCGTGCCGAGTTTGGCTAATTTTCGCACGAGGGCGGCGCGGATTCGCGTGGGCGGCCGCGGCGGAGTCGGAGCCAGGGGCGCGAGCGAGACAGCGCTATTGGGAGAGAGAGAGAGAGAGAGAGGCAACGGGAGCGAGAGAGATCGCAACAAAACAAGACTCTGAGCCGAGGTCCGCGCGCGAGCTGAACAAAGAGCGAGACACAAACAAACAACGCAGTACCTTGGGATCGGGCGGAGAACCTCATTGCATCGAGGGACGCATCGTGGGACGGATCGTGGGACGCGTGGAGGAGGGTGCGTTGTCCAGGTGGACAGCTTAACTCTCACGATAATAAGGAGCGAAGGTTATGGCGAGCGCTCGTCGCGATTGACATTCGGCACTGTCCGGCTCGGGGCGCGCGTGCCTGCATGTGTTGCTGAGTGCGCCCGCGCTCTTTCCTCCTCCCCTTCTCCCGTGCGTGCGTGCGTGCGTGCGTGCGTGCGTGCGTGCGCGTGTGTTTGTTGTGTTTGCATTGAAGTAGAACCGAGGCATAAGTGTCGGCGGGAGCAAGCGAGGCGCTGATATCCGCCGAGCTCGACGGAGCTGCAGGAAGCAGAGGCTCGAGACTACTGAGAAAAAGAGAAAGGGAGAGGGAGCGAGCGAGGGAGGACGAAGAGGATATTCGAGGACAAGCGCAGGAATCTCTGCGTCGTAGGATGCTGGAGCTGGAGTTGGTACCCGAAAGGTCCCTCGGCTGCGAGCAGTGGGAATTTATTTTAGGCAAGTCTCGTGAGCATGATGATGACGTGCTTGAATAAATGCCTTACTAGTGATATTACGTGCTTCTCCATCGCCTCGTTCAATTTCACTTTTCCTTTCCTTTCCCGATTTTCTCGAGGGGATGCTAATGACGCAGTCTCTCTGCCTCTCACGGGGTTACGTTTTACGCGTTTTTGGCAAGAATTAGTGGCATGCGTGTAAGAATAATTACGTACAACGAAGAGCGGAATTCGGTTTCGTTCGTCGGGGTGGCGGTTGTGGTGGGGTGGGGTGGGGGGGGGTGATCGAAGAGGAAGTGAGCGGAGAGAGGGAGAAAAAAGGATAGAGAAAAGTTTATTTTGACAAACCGTATGTAAACAAAGACTGACGTCCGGTAAATAAACAGCACTCGTGTAATTCTTTACGCGAGCTACTTTCATCCGAGATTTTTAGGAAAAGTATTTTGAAAAGATGTAAAGATAATCAGCAATTGCTGTTGCATGATTTATTTAATGTTAAATGCAGTTAGACTGCTTGTATGAGGTCATTGCTTAATGAGACGTTTCATTGAAGATGAAGTTGTAAAATTGTCATAATGAATAAGGTTTTATATTTTTATGACTCTATTTGCTAATTTAATAAATAAATTAATAATTTTTAATGTGCGTTGACAATATTATGGTTAAAATTGTTTCTTGGCATAGCAGCTCTCATTTGTATTGGTTCAGTAATGTCATTTCCAATGATTTCTTTGAAAAGTAATTACGCATTGGCAATTTGAATGTTTCATTATGTTTTCAACACATTTACCTAATTGTTCTTTAATTCTCTTCTTTCACGTATACAATAATAATGTTAATAATTAAAGATGTCAATTTTATTTTAGTATCGAACAAATATTTAGCAAGTATATAAAATAACAATAGTTTATTCAAACTTAGCTTAATATACAAAGAGACCTAGTAATTAAATTATCTCATTATAAGATTCATATTTGATTCGGTTGTGTAGAGGCTTAAGATTATTGAAATACATAATATGAAACTATTAAAACTTAAATAGTGCAGTTTGTCTTTCAATTTTCTAGAAGTTTGTCCATCATTTTTATATTAAAATTGAAAATATAAAATATAATTAAAAATACATTAAATAACACTAGTATATTCAAACACAGTTAAGTGTATAGACTAACTATAACAGAAATTTCTATTATAATGGAAATGTACACTGAATACATTATTGATTATCATAAAATAGGTTATAATTTTTTAAATATCCCATAGTAATGCAATACGAATCATAATAAGGAATTATAATAAAATTAACTTACAAATTTATTAGCACATTATTACAAATTATTTAATAGACGTTTTGATAAGAATTTAAGATGTTGTATATTTTAATTTAATATTTTGGCAATTTAGCTCGATTACTTTTGGTTCTACATTTATTATGGTAATGATAAAGTATTATCGGTACAAAACCGTATTGTCTATATAATTATTATGTTTAAATGAAGAAATACATAATCTTTCGATCTCTTTTGCAGGTATGCATTTTTCTCAGTCTGTATCAATAATACAGTCACAAGTGGGCATTATCAGGGGAGTACAAGTTCTTTATAGTGATACGGTAGGTGATAAATATTTACTAAAAAAATAATACTTAGTGATTTATTTTTAAAATGTTATTCTAAGCTAATCACACATAAGAACTGAGTATGTGTAAAGATTCACTTATGAAAATATTTCTTTACATATATATATGTTATTAGATACATATATATATTATTAAATATATTAAATTAAATATATATTATTAAATTATTAAATTGTTCTTACACTTGAAGATAAATGATCTTGGAGATTTTAATTACATATAATTTCTTTTTCTTTTTAATATAACATTCAACTAAGTATGCTTAGAAATGTTGGTTGGTTTTAATTTATATATATTTTCTGTTATTATAGAACCCATTAGAAGTAGACCTAGTAATTAATTTACCTCATGATGGGGTAAGACTCATATTTGATCCGGTTGTGCAGAGGCTTAAGATTATTGAAATATATAATATGAAACTAGTAAAACTTAAATATTGCGGTTTGCCTTTCAACTCTCCAGAAGTTTTCCCATCTATTGAACAGATTGAGCACTCTTTTGGAGCGACTCATCCAGGTGTATATGACAGCGATAAACAGGTAAGTGCTACACCAAACTTTAAATTACAAAATATTTAATTTTAAACAATTTATTTCAATATTAATAATTGACTAATAGACTAATAGAATAATTTTTTATGAGTTAATAGTTACTGTTAGTTACTGTAATTATTGAATTAACTATTTCCTTGTCAGTATTTTATACTTATTGGATATTATTTTTATATTTTCTAAAAATGTCTTAATTCAAATTCAAATTTGACTAATTTTTCATAAAATTTCTTTTGTTTTTATTCTATTTATTATTAGGATATATCGCTTATTAAATTAATTGTATTTAAATCAATCGTAATCAAATTAATCATATTTAATATTGAAATTGTTGTGTATTAAGTATATTGCATGTATTTAATTCATTTATAAAAATTAATGTATCATTTCAATTATTTTAGGTATATAGAGATTTAGAGAAAGTGTAGTACATTACAAGCATCGAAGTATTGTTTAATTTAAGTTGATATTAGATTTTTGCTTCATTTAATAACATACACATTAATTTAAATAGAAATTAGATTTTATAGGTTTAATTTTATTTGTGTTTAATTAGATATAATTGCATTCATTATTAATTATATTATTATTTATTTTTTATACAAGTATATATAGAGATTTAGCCATTGATTATGAATATATTTGATTTTGATGAAAATCTTGATTTTCATTTTAACAGCTATACAATTCCAAATTATTATATATCTAATGTAACTAATGTAAAGGTATTTCCACTTTAGGTTTTTGTGTTAAACTTTAGAGGTTTGTCATTTTATTTTCCAATTGACTCAAAGTTTCAACCGGGTTATGCACATGGCTTGGGTTCCTTGCAATTTCCAAATGGAACTTCGCCACTTGTAGCAAAAACAGCCATTTATATGGGTAATATGGCAGCTGGAGGCTCAAACAGCGATGAACATTGTTTAAAGACCCCACCACCGTCATTACCATTAGTAATTACAATATTTCTTATGTAATTTTAATTAAGAAAAAAATGAATATTAATTGGCTTTTATAATAGGTTTGCTATCACAATAATCTATATTTGGAGAAGGCCGAAGTTGTTCGGGGTAAAACTTGGACTAAAGGTATTAAAATGCATCTTTTTACCGAAGGTAGTTCAGCAAGTAGAGTGCTTCTTGAACCCAGAAAGTATAATCTTACTAAAGAGGTTGGTAAAAGAGAATTCAATTTCATCGATTATATTTTCTGAAAAATAAATTTCAATGTATTAACAAACTATAAAGATGTATTTGAAGTTTTTAATATCTATTTTATTATAACTCTAGAAGTAGATCAGAACCTATAGAAGACATTTAAATACTTTATTAAATCTTAAATTTAACGGAATATTTATTAATATTATTAATAGACATATTTTATTAATGTTTCAGTTATACTTTTAATTTTGATCATGATGACAATGATAATATACTAACCTAATAATTGTGAATCGGCAATGAAAATAAAAAAAAATTATCATTATTGAATAAAAGAACTTTTTCTTATAGCATATTGTGCTTATATTTTCATTAGTGCAAATTTATTCATGACCACTCACTTTTTCACATTTTATCTCGGTTGTAATAAAAGTGAAAGGCACAAAGATTTCGAATTGTGAAACAATGTAAAATATTTAAATTTAATTCTGTAGCAAAATACCTAAATAAAATATGATTTTATATAAGTTAAATTAGTTTTGCAATAAATATTTATGAATGATAAATTGAAAAATATAATAATATACGAGAAGAAAACATCAAACAACTAATTAATTATACCGTTACTTATTAATAATTTCCTTTGCGTAGGTATGGTTTGGCGATACATGTGAAGATGTTTTGAGTGCTCTAGGTGCTCCATCTCGTGTCTTTTTTAAGGCAGAGGATAAAATGAGAATTCATAGTCCTCACGCTCATAAAAGAGATAAAATAAGGCGATCTGATTACTTTTACAATTACTTCACCTTGGGTTTGGTGTGTATTAATTTTTTGACGAATTGTATGTTGCATAATATTTAGAATCGCATTTTTGTTACTTTTATTACTATTCGACAACAATTTTCTCTACTAATTTTATAATAATTTAATCGTTCATTTACAATAAGAAAAAACGAAAAGAAAAAAAATTAAGAATGTACTTTTAATATTAGTATTTAATATAGATTGAATTTGTATTTGCATTATATAAATAATTTTATATTCAGATGGAAATTAATATTATAGTGCTATAAACAAATTTATAATACATGTTTTAATTAAAATTATGATAATGATTTCATTAATAATTATATTTACAGGATATTCTTTTTGATGCAAAGACACAGTGTGTGAAAAAATTCGTATTACATACTAACTATCCTGGGCATTATAATTTTAATATGTATCATCGTTGTGAATTTACTCTCACTCTACCTTTAGAAGGCAATACATCAGATTCTGGAAATCTCATTGATGTTGACCCATCTCCAGTAACTGTAAGTTTTTACATTATTTTTTATATACAAAAAATAAATTTAAAATATTTTATTAAGAAGATATCATTTTTAAAAACTAATTTTAAAAGCTTCAAAAACTTTAACAACTATATTTCACTAATATGACTTAATATTAATTATATTATTGATATAACTTTCGTCAATATAATACATTAGACTTCTATCATTACAAATTTCTTTATATATGTTGAAATACATATTCTGTAATTTAAGAGATTGAATTACTTAGTTAATAATTTTAATAAAAGGGCAACTAAGTTGGTTAAAACTAACCGGTTTATTATTTGACGTTTTGTAAATTTGTAACTTGTATTGATAATAATACGTTGAAATAATAATAATCTGTTTACTGAGTTTGAATTTCATTTATACAGTAATTAATTTATACAGTATAGAAAACTATGTATAGAGTCTTGTTAATAGGTCAATTAATATTTAATAATGAATTTTGTTGTATTTGTATTCAAGATAAATTGTTTAAATAAATTCATAGAGATTATAATTATTTTCATATTCATATTTACACATAGACACGAAATTAATTCAAATTGGATTTTCTTTTTCTATGATAATTTTTGTATTTTGTCAAATTTAATTTGCTTGAAGATTAAATACACACAGAGAGAGAGAGAGAGAGAGAGAGAGAGAGAGAGAGAGAGAGAGAGAGAGAGAGCATAGAACAAAATCTTAATAGCAGTCTTTTGATAACTGGTTTTCTGTCGTAGAATTATAAAATGTGTACAAGTCTTATTTGTCGTTATATATTTTTGTTATATCTTGTTTGTTCTAAATATACAGTGAAAAGTGCAAACACATTTAATCAATTTTAATTTATGAAAATATCAAATTTTCATTACACATGTTTTCAAATTATTTAACATTAAAACAGGCACATTCACGATTGAATATCTCCATATCTTTGTAACATGAATTTTATTGTACTCAGATAACTGCTTATACTAAATGGGATCGAGTGAGCGAGCAATTGAAAGCGAGTCCTCGTCCTGTGGTTTTAAATCGCGCATCCTCTACCAATACAACGAATCCTTTTGGCTGTACCTTCTGTTATGGTATCCGTGATGCCATAGTAGAGGTAATGGCTAATCAACATATCGCCAGTGTTACTCTTTACACGACAGCAGCGTGACCCTGGTAAAAAAGGCGCGACGCGCCCGACAAGCAACAAACAGCAAAGAGGTTTGAATATTTGGGTGTACCGAAGCAAAAGTTCCTCGTCTGCAAATCCACAAGTGGATAGGGTACGGGGAGGCAAAAAAAAAAAAAAACTAAAAAGAAAATTACGATAAAAATAACCACAAAAGCGCTGTAAATCCCGTAAAAAATATTAGAAATTAACGAGCAAAAAGCGGCGTAGGTTGTAAGGGCGACAGATGAGGTGAACTTGTCGAAAATCGACTTGTTTGGTACTGTCTGTTCAACTACAGGAAAAGTATCGAGGTTTTCAAAGTCGTAATGAAAACTAATAAAAAAAAAAAAAATGTTGAAAAAAAAAACATTCACACATAATCAGTTGTACAGGAAGAGTATAATAACAAATATGCATACATTATGAAGTTCGAACTCTTAGTGTCATAGTAGATATGCCTTGATTGTTCTTCGTATATTGATTGGCTACTGGTGTTAATGAAACTGGACATGTGCACTCCTGAAATTTTAGGCACTCATGCGTTTGTGTAGTGAAAAGTTTTGTGTTATTGCAATTAAATGAAATGCAGTAAAAAATATATTTTAATAAGATTGTATAATGTATTTATATTCTTCATACTTTGAAATACCTTGAATCTCATTGACAGAAAATACAATTTTTAATTTATGGCTAATTAAGGCATTTCAAAAATAGTATAATAATTATTAGTAATATATATATATATATATACATATGTATGGATGCATGCATAATATAATTATAATAGGATTACTTATTAACAATAATAATAATAGAAGTAGTAGTAGTAGTAGTAGTAGTAGTAGTAGTAGTAGTAGTAGTACTAGTACTAGTAGTAATAATGGTTAAATTATAATTGTTTGATTACAATTAAAAATTTTTGTTAAACAATTATTTTGACGATAGAAATGAAACATATTTTGGTGATAGTTTCAATTTTAAAATGAACAGATTTTTGTACTGACATATATAATTGAATGAAATATAATTTTACAGGACATAATTTGTAGGTCAATAAATTATGGATTATAAAAATAAAAATGAAAATATTTTAATAATAAAATTATGGGCCATAAAATTTTTTAATATTATTAAACTATGATTTCGAAAGTGTTATACACTTTTGACACTTGGAAAATTTAACAACATTTGTAAATATCTAATATAAAAATATATCCAGTATTAAAATCTTAATAATTTTAGCGGATTTTACATCAACAGATTTTTCCAATAATTGCATTAAAAAAACATTTTAATAAATTTATTATTTTTTGCAAGTTTATTAATTATAATCTGATTGTTTATTATATATATATATATATATATATATTTTTTTTTTTTTTAATTTATATATCTCTTAATTGTATATTTATATAATTGTATATTTAAAATTAATATTTGGTTTATATAATAATCAATAAAATAAAAATGTTTTCATTTTTAAGAAAAATCATTTTATTAAAAAATCTACTAAGTGTGGTTAATGAAAATATATTTAAGCTATTTTGTGTAGTTGTAATATTTGAATAAAAATCGACTCAACCAACTCAAAAACTTTTACTGTATACTAAGCATTTAAGCTTTAACAACAAATTTATTACTAGCGCTACATACTAACGCACGGGCTTTGTATAATCAAGTAATTCATAACTTTTAACTCACAGGAGCCTTAGAAATTTTTGTATATTGACCTAATATTTTTTGAGTGCTTATGTTGGATAAAAAATTGAGATTTTTACTTAAATGCTCATAATGTAGAAATCGGTCAGTTTCGTATACACGTCATGTTTGTATTGAATATCAAAATGGAAAGAAAAGTATAATAGCTCTTTCGTAATGAGGTTTATTTTACGAACATAAAGTAGTCATTAAATATAGAAAGTAACAAAAAAAAGTTTTATATGTCAAATAAGATGAATGAGTCAGTAATTAATTTAATAACTATGTCAAGTTGTAAATGATAAATGATAAATGATCATTGTAATGTCAAATAGAGTGATTCATTTTGTAATTAAATATCAATGAACACGACGTTTATTGGGAATATTATTGGAAAGAAGGTCAGTAATGATGGGCAAATCAAGCGAAATGTTAACATTTAGTGATATTTTATTATTTTTTCCAATATGTATAAAATATATTCGATATTACAATTAAATAAGCAGTGTGATTTCGGCTCCTACGTCTAAATAAAGGAAAAACGTAAAAAGAGCGAAATATTTTTATATGAAAAATAGAATTTTTTTTTTAACCTTTGTAGGTGTGCTGTTAATAATAAGATAGATATGAGCGATTGAGGTGAGCGAGAGAGTATTGAGTCTTTTTTAGAATATAATGAGGAATTACAAATTGCAAAGGAAAATGTACATGTAAATTATTAAGTGATAAAAACTTCCGAGCCGAAATCGCACTTATCGTTACAACGCAAAGCAGAAAGTTGAAAAGATATTAAAAAAATTTCTGATAAAATGACAAAAGGCTAAAGTTGTAGCTTTAGAAGATAAATGTAATAGCATTGGAACGTACTGTGCATAATATTTGAGAATTCCATCAAAATAAAAATTTTACGAGACAATAATTCATTTTTGCAAGATATGGCTCGAAGGTAGATGAGTCACGGATATAAAATGTTTTAAAAGTTACAGTGATATAAGTGATGGTGTATGAATACTAGATGGATTATTACATTTTCTATCATTTCTAATTTTGTTATTTGAAAGTCAAAGTTTATTTGTACTATACGCTTTTATGAAATAATATATCACACGTAGAAGGTCGATGGATTTTGCCGTGGATAGACGCAGGTTATACGGATGCTTCAATTCGAGTGTCGAAAAATGTTTTTTGATTCCTAATTGCAAGAGTAGCTATTCGGTAATTTTGCTACGATATTTCGTTAATATCTTGGCACCTATTTTACGTCGATATTGGTCTTGGCTTTTCCTTTAAAACTCGATCCTTAGTTTAAACTGTCATCGAAATGATTTGCGATGATCATTGCACGTGGCGGGGACGGGGTCTTTTCCAAAGCCGGAATGATAGATATACTCACAATCAATGAAATTTATTTGAAGAAAGTACGAAGGTAATTTGAAAGCCGCAATAAAAAGTGCACTATTTGTCATTTGTATTAGTGATAGTCGAGTCAAGGCTACTAATCACAGCTTTTTTCCTTTCGTTCGCTTTTGATTTTTATTAATCGAATCCTCGTATTTAAATTACTGAATCGTTTACAGTGATTTTTGTAACCTGTGGTCACTTTTAATTTCCAATTTACAGTCGGCAAGAGTTTCAGCCTTTACCATTATTTTTTTTTTTTGCAACCTTTTCCTCGTATACATGTTTCTTACCGATTGTTTTCACCAAAGTCAACTAATTGTACAAATTTTCGCAGCCTAAAGATGGGCTGGAATAATTAAAGATCGAAATGTTTGTAGGTAATATAGTTTAATGTTCACCATGTTTGTGAATTTTTTGTCCGCCGAGTGTACAATAGGACTACCAATGGATGTGATCTTTCCTGCCAACGGGATAACACTGACAAGCATTAGAAATCCAAGACTCGTGTCCGTTAATTCAATTTATCAAGCAACATGGGTGCTACTATCTAATCTAAGCTCTCTATGAGAATGTTAAGGGTCTGCGCAAATATGTTTTTTTCTCCGATTAAAACAATATACACACATACATAAAATAACATTATACATATATTGAATTGGTCTTTGGGTTTGCTTTTTTATCGAAATTTTCTATTAAAGAATAGACATTCGGGGATAAGGTATTAGAAGCAACTCTGAGATAGTTGATTGAAGTAATTAAATTGCACAAACGCAAACTTATGGTGTTTGTTGTTCGACCGTGTTATTTATTATCAATAACTTTTCAACTATCGGAAATTGTTATGAACGCCTACGAACAGTATGGTAACCAAATGTTAAGCATATCTCTATCGCTTTATATTAATCTATGTTTTTAGCACCTGTAGCTTTTAAACTTGTTGTCACACACATTGCCTTTCAAATTATTTATGCTAGACATTTTACTTGAGTTTCCCCCTTTTAGCTACGCTTTAATATGCCAACAATGGTAATAATATCAGTAGAGTCTCAATTTCGATATACAGTCACTTGCATCTCCACTCCATGCATTTGTGTACTGTTTGGATAGTGTATGTGGACCCTTGAAATGCTTTCTTGTAATTCGAATCTTTTCCCTCATTTCTCAAAGAGGGCCATTTTATGCTGGTGGATGGTGGTTGGCAACGGATACATTTGAAGTTTATTTATTTCTCCAGCTATGGTATTGTTTGAATTTGATATATTAGGAATAGGATGTTACTAGATGTACTAGAGTGATTAAACGCTGGAGAAGTATGCGTCACGAAGCTTCATTATCGGTGTAAGTATACAAAGGTTTATTCACACATGTACCTTTGAATTTACAATGATCTTGTGATTTAATTGTGCATCATTACTGTAATTCATTGTAACAATATTTACAGATGTTTTCTTTAAATTATTAAAAGACACACCCTTACGAGTACAGCTTATTGAATTCTAATTCAAATATTTTACTGAGAATATTATATTTAAATGTTACATCTTTGAAAATGCGCTAAAACTTATTATACAGAGCTGTATTGTACTGTAAAATAAAATTTTTATTTAAAATAAAGATTTTAAGTCATTAATGTGATATGTTGTTTTAAAACTTATTATTTTAATTGGACATTTGTTTTAAAGTCTATAATTATTAAATGTCGTTAATTACAAATATGTTCTGTAAGGTCTGAGTAACTTTTATTTGGTAATGTCACATCTGTAGCTATGTTTTTATAATAGGTTTTCTTAATGTATTTTTAAAGAATAATTTTTGATAAATATTTTGTCATTCATTATTTCGACTTTGCTGTCTTCATTAAATATTCCAATAATATTTTACAAAGTTTTCTAAACATACTTCAGCCAGCTTAGTAATCGGATCTTTCAATAATCTCTTTAACGTCTCAATATGGTGTTTAGTAATTTTTATAATTGCACAACAATGTAATATTTTATGTAAGATTTTATTTTTTATGTTTTTCATGTCAAGGTCTGCAGGCACTAGTACAATATTACTTCAACATATTGTGAATATACTTCTAAAATTCTAAAAACTGCAGTATCTCATGCGTTCTCAGCTCTTTTGCTCATATTAGCTATCGTAGGAGCACATAAAGGAAAATTATTATTTTTTATGGCAATGGTGCATAATTTAGCTTTTGTATTTAGTAGTAGAAGAATATTTTTTGTAGTGATCATTGGAGCTTAGAGCTAAAGGTAGTTTGTAATTTATGAGTAACTATTGATAAATATATATATGATAAGTTATATTTTTCTAAGAAAATCAATAACTAGATTACGGCTGAGTTTATGCAAATATGCAACAAATTAATTAATCCACTATATAAATTCATGATACTATCGATGCATCTCTTCAACCATCCAATTGATCGATCTACTTCTAGATTAATAAGTTTATTTTTCATCTAACGTTATTACTAAGATGAGATAAGATGAAATAAGGATCTTTGTGAAAGCCATTATGGAGATGCTTCGATGAGCTCAGAACTTATTGGTAAATTTAACAAAATAATATCCACTACTGTTTGTTTAATCACAAATATATCTGGACGCAGTGATCAGGGTCGACAAGATGAAGGCAGAACTATTGAAAAACTTTCTGTTCCATGTATGGCTGACTCAAGAACTAAAATCTAAATTATGAGTTAAATGTGTATATAAGTAAAAATATTATTACTCTTGAAACACGCGAGAACGTTTATTTATAAGAAATACGATTTTACTTAAGAATTATACTTTGCTTGCTTCATAATATAATAATTATCGAATGATTCGCTGAAGTAATATAAATAATAAAATAAATCAGAACGTACAATTAATGTTTTCATTCGTAGATATAAATTGATTCGGATTATGGTAATAAGATTTTTAATTTAATATACAATAAAAATGAACGTTATAAACAAGGTTGCGTTTTTTTTTTTTAATATTATAAGCCTTTAAAAATATATCGTTTCATTTAAGCAATGATCCATCACATTCCAACACCTTACATTCTTTGTGGCCTTTATGAAGTTATTCTCTTTATGTAATTTAATAATTAATATGCGTGATGACTGACATGAAGAACATGATTATGAATTTCATTTATTAATTCAGACATTGTACGAAGTAAAATTTAAACTACAGATGTGACAATAATAAATACGAAATTCAAAATGATAGTGAAAGCAAAGTATTAGTCTTTTCTTCAAAAAATGTAAATTAATATTTGATGTGTAATAATTTGTCGGGATTCACAGGTTGCGTGTAAAATTGCATTGCAAATTTACATTATAACAAATTAATTTAGATTTTTTAAATTATTTATAATTTCGAAACTCTGATTGTGCGTGAGAAATTAATTTTTTAGTATTTAAATGTATTATACTTTCTCAAGCTTAGTTTTATTATGTCTGACTATTGTTTAAAAAATATGTAAAATTATGGTTGAATGATTTTTTTATCTAGATAATGCACTAACGAATCACTTATACTATTACGTATTAAATTAATTTAGTAAACATTTTATTAAGTTGTCGTTACTTGGTTATTATTGAAAGTAATTGTATCAAAAAAAACAATTTTGCATTACAAACACGTAAGGAAAATAATTTTTATAATTTTTTTTAATCTCTGTTTTATTTTAAATTAATTTTGCTTTTTTAATTTAACTTACTAATTTTGAAACATACCTTGTTTTTTTTTCTTTTAATTTGTATTTTATTTTTATCTTTAGTGTTACATATTATGTATAGTTCGAATTGAAATATATATTTCGTTTGAAAAGCTTGATTTTATAAAATAAAATTCATGTAATATAATATCGTTAAATCAAACATTATTAATTAATAAGATCGTTTTACCATAAATTTTTTAAACATTATATTTTAATTAATTTATTATTAGAAATAAATTTTTGAAATATCAAATTAAATATGCTGAAGAATATACGAGTTATTTCTAAAAAATAAAATAAAATATTCAAATTTATTATATTATATTTTAAGATTGATTTGAAAAAATATTTTGATATCTATTTGAATATTGTCCGTAAAATGAATTTGACGCAAGAAATTAAAAAAAAAAAAATAAATATCAAAGTATCTAATAGGTTGTTTTTGGAACATGATTTTCTTTCTTTTGAATTTGTACGTGTAAACATTTTGATATAATCTTAAAATTATTGTACATTTATTTTCATAGATAATTTAATATAGTCTAAAGGTATAAAATATATTTGCTCTAAAGACTTATGGGAATTTCTTTTAATTTGTATTTTATTTTTATCTTTAGTGTTACATATTATGTATAGTTTCGATATTAAAATGTACATACTTTGAAAAAAATTAAAAAAATATACTAACAATAGTTATATTAAGTTACAAAAAAAGTGCATATTGCAAGAAATAATAAAGTTGTTAAGAAAGTTTTAAATTAAATAGGATCGACAAAATATTCGCGTTTTTCGCATCAAATTTGTAAATATATATATTGTTGTAGCGAATAAACTTTAGTTTCTCTTCCGACGACAATGAAAGTAGAGAAAATGAAAAAGGTAATTATCGAAATGTATAATGCTGTAACACCGAAATGATTTTACATTAAAATCGATTACATTTTCGTTCTAAAGATTTTGTACTGGCAGATAAACACAAAATTTGTAATGCGTTATTATTATATTTAAAATAGATTTTATTTAGAGAAATAAAGATCCGGATATTAATTGTAGCATAACCCATATTTATATACAATTTATGGTTACAAATTTATTAACATATTAATGTTAATTAACAGTTATTGTTTTTTTTATTTTTCTTTATTTATTTATTATTGAATGAAAACGGCTATACTGTTGTTCTGTATTTTTTTAGATATTAATGAAATGCTCGATTTTTGTTATATTTCTCTTCAAAAATGGATACAATTATTGTTCTATACTTCATATGTAAAGTAAATGTCAGAAAAAAAGAAGATTTTAGTTGAAGATTAAAAATTGATTGAAAGCATTGAAAGCGCAATGTAAATGCTACAGTCATGTACAAATACGACACATCAGTATATAATAAAGCAAACAATACCTCCGTAGTTACAGATTTATAATATTCTGTAGGTAAGATCTTCGAATAAGTCTTTCGTGACTCGAGGAAGGTTTCTTCGGTAGTTTATGAGCGCACTTAAAGCCTAAATCAGTTTTCTCATTGATGAATTTTGTATTGTTCGTTTAAAAAATTTGTAGCTCAATTATGAGCAAGTACTTTTCTTTACGAACATTTGTTTAAAAATTAATTAAAATACTGTAATTTGAAGTTGATTTAAGTGAAATATTTATCATAATGTTACCTACAATATTACCAAAAAGTGTTTAATTCCGAAATACCTTAGCAATACCCTAAATTCCTTTTGCAAATAAAAATAATTAAAAATAATCAATTCATAATTACATGAATATAAATCTATATTGGTAAAAGTACTTTTAAACGTGAAGGAAACTTTAAGTGTGCTTATTATTATTAAAAATTATTATTATTAAAAATGATTTGGAAGGAATCTATAAGAAGATGAAATATATAGTTTTGCACGTTTCAACAATTTGCATTTCAACGAGTTCCTTTCATTTGTGTATCGCACAAATTTCGGCAATCAAACATATTAATAAATATTTACGTAATGTGGTGATGTTATAAACGTTTAAAGCGAAGATTTGCAACATAACATAAATTGGCCAATAATTTATCTTAATTATGATTTTTAATTGAACGCAAAATTCGTTCTACTTCTTCAAATCATGAAGAGATGTAGAAATATCTGAATAAAGAGTCGACTCTTTGTAATATAAATTTTACATTTTTCGTATCGATGGTAAGTTACAATTGAATTATATATATATATAAAAAAAAAAAAAAAAAAATAAAAAAAATAATGACAAATACTGTAAAAATATACTTTCAACGAAATATTGAAAAAGAATTTTGTTTTTCTCATATTTTAATTTACTAAATTTAACTCGAATAATATTTTGAATATTTTTTAAAAATTTATTTTCATATTATTATTTATTTTATTATTAATTTGCCCTGCAGAATAAACATCTAACTATATCTATATGGTAATGTAAAATTAATATATCCAAAAGTAATATATTTATAAACATATCTATTATAATCATTACAAAAAAGCTAGATTAATATGAATGAAATCAATCAATAACACATTTTCGTCGATTAATATTTTTAAAATATACGCTTACTCGTGTTTACTGTGTCTATCATTGAGTCGTTTATATGCAAGTACATGGAACCAAAATGATTGTAATGATTGTAAATCAGTTTTATAGCTCGTTGAAATTTGGATAATAAGTTTAGTTGTATGAAGTGCCGACTCGATCGGATGTATGCGAGCACATTAATTCCTTTGTTAAAAAGTGATATTACAGCAGCAGCTAAAAAAAAAGTTACAATTTGTTTAAAATATTTACATATGGAGATGGGTATGTGTCGAACTCATTGCTGCTTCAGAGATAAGTTAAGGCAAAATCATTATAGTTTGAGAAACATTAGAAAATATGGAAGAGCTCGTAATATAGTTGAAGTTTTGTGCGGCGAGAGATATAAAATTGAAAATGTGGGGGTGGGGGTGGGGGTGGTGGTGAGGGGGAGAGAGAATGTCGAGAGGAAATCAGTTTATATATAAAGGGTTGTAGGAAATCCGTTGGTTTTGAAGACGGAATTTCGTTTTATTCTTATTATTTATGTTTTCTTTAGTAATCAATTATTGTGATTACGCATCTGGTTTACGATATAAATGTGTTTTTTTTTCTTTTTTTAGTTTCTTTTTACTATTACAAATTGTAAAGGATGGCACTGAGCGCATATCGGATTATAATATAAAGTACTATCTATCCATTGTAATAAATAAAACAATACTAATGATTATTAGATGGCATCATACACTTCGCATTGCGTAACTTTTTGTATGTTTAAATCCGACGAATAAAAGATCTCAGAAAACCGTAAGTAAATTTGGTATTTTATTTGATAATTTGGTGTTTCAACTCCCTTTTACCAAAGTATTGTATTATTAAATAAAGTTGTCAGATATGTGCATACAATTTTTTAGACTAAATATATTAAAACAAAATATTGAATAACAAAATATATATAAAATGTATATAATATATTTATAAAATTATATTATATGATAATATAAAATTGTTCGGGATTTTGATAAACTCCCGATTCGTCACTATATAATACCACTTTTATTTTTGAATGTTATTTCTGCCACAATATCTATTTATTATATTTTGTATATTATTTGTGATTGTTATGGTTTAAATGTCTCATATTTCATGATTGCCATGTTTCTAGCGCCAATGTAACTATATCCATGTA